>CM066730.1:111662522-111962522 GCA_033961575.1 Aselliscus stoliczkanus
GCGTTCTGTGCGCCCCCCCCTCCAAATCCGGCTTCAGCCCTCCCCCCACCCCTGTTCCGGAAAACACATCACACCTCGGCGCGCGCTACAAATATATTACATATTTAGAGCGATCTCGCCGCAGCGTCCGCGGGAGGGGCAGTCTCTCGGAGCTTAAGAGCCGCCTCTCGGAGGGCTGTAGGAAGCCGGGCCGACCGCTGGCACCAGCAGCAGGAAAAACCCAGGCCGGAGCAGGTCTGAGAATGCTTCTTTTACACTCCCACCCTGTAATCTCTGAAAGGAATTCTCATTGAAAAGGGGGTCCTAAAAGCCCGGAGCTAGGAGGCGGGACCTCCAGTTCTCGGCCAAGGGGCTCCAGTGAAGAGTATTTTAATTCTTTCACAACGGCCCTCCCAAACCTTAAAAACCAATTGAAGGCACACACACACAAAAGGGGAAAGGATAGCAAAACCAGTTCGCGGAGTTCAAAGCGCCGGGGCGCTGGAAGAGGCTTCCAGGGTGCTGGGCGCAGGCCAAGTGCGCAGCGGAGGGTCTCATCGACCGCAGAGACTGCGGACCCCACCCTGCAGATACCTAGCTCGATCTCTCTCTCTCTCTCTCTCTCTCTCTCTCTGTTAGGGGGCGTCACACCCCAGTCCATCCCACTGCTTGCCTGTCTCTTCCCTGCCAGCCAAGAGCCTCCCATCCTCAGGGAGAAAAATGTGAGTGTGGGAACATTACGCACCATTAGGGAGACACTACAGTTTTAATGTGGCCTAATTAGTGCCGCTAACCGAGCAAATATTATTATATTGAATAATGATAATATGATGAAAATATTAATGCTTTTGAACTTTGCACGTGGGAGCCGTTCCTTCGGTTCTCCCGGGACCCCCCAGCATGCTCAGACCCAGCATGCAGCAGATGCGGTCTGATGTACCTCCGGGAAGGCAAGCCCACAAGCTAGCTCAGGACATACCTGTGTCATCGTAGACACATAAACCACACTCTGGGCCACGCCACATATCACCCATCACGCAAAAGCCCTCCTTCCAATGGCGTTCTCTTTTTTTGCGAAGCAGCCTGTAAAAAGCAAACCATACAGGGGTCTGCCGGTGTCCCTCTTTACTGAGCTTTACTGCACACCCCAGGAATGTTGCGATGTGCGCGCTGGGTGTGTTCTGCCTTAACAACGACAGCCAGGCAGGTGGAGTTGCAGGGGGAAGGACCCACTTAATTAGCATTTAAATTCAGTCCCCTCTTATTGCCAAATACTTCTCCCTTGGGAATTTGGTGAAAAGCAGGCAATTAGGAAATGCAGAAAGCTCCTCAAAATAGAGATTCGAAATCTTAATTCTCTTAGCGCGTTTGGAGGGCCAAAGGCAGAGAGGAACGTGAATGGGCTGGGTGGGAGGCGCATAGGGCTGGCGTTGGTGTGCCAGCACAACCTCGCCCTCCACCCCATTCTTATGGAGCCCCCGGAGACGGCGCCGAGGAGGCTGGCTGCCCTATCCTAAAGACCCGCCAGCTCTTGGTTGCTGGGCTGGACCTGAGCGAGGGCCTAAAAAGAATTTTCAAAGTGAGGCTATCTGTTTGTCTAGGGAAATGGAAATGCGTGGTCTGGACCGGAGAGCTCCCCCTCTCGGGCTGAATTGCTTCCCCATCCCTCTCCCCACACCTCCGCCTGCTTGCAGCCCTTAGTTCGCATTCCCGCAGGTTTTGGGGCGCTCATTCTGGAAGCAAAGTCGGCATGAACTGACCCTGTTGTTCTCCTACGCAACCCCTTCTCCTGTACCGGGTGCGTCTGGATTAGAAATCGCCTCTTAGGCTCGTGTCCAGTTCATCAGGTCGCTAGACAGGGGCGGGCGGTTCCGCAAGGGTGAACCCTGGTGTTGTTGGAGGATCCCGTAGACCCCCGAGAGGCTGCCAGAGCTGAGAACACCGCCCCCCATGCCCCGCCCGCACCAGAGGCAGGAGCCGGGGCGGGGAGCTTTCAATTTGTTCCGGTGATGGCTCTAACTTAATAAGGCGATTGATTAGCGCTCAAAGTGCCGTTTTAATTAGACGCTTGTTAATTAACATCGCAAATGAATTTCCCCTTCCCTGATTGGCATCTTTTTCCAGTTCTCTGAGGCTTTAGTTTCTCCTCTGCCTGGGCCCTTCCATTCCCTCTTAACTTCAGGAGTGGATAGAAAACTCAACTCTATTCCTGAACCTTAGCGGCGTCCGAGTTCTCTTTATAGCGGGAGGTGGCGATGTCACACGGGGGCCCTTTCATTTCTCCAGGAGCCAGTCTTCAATGAACAATGATTCAATTGAGGAAGGGCGAAATAAAATGTCGCCTCATGTTCCCCTCCGACTCTTCTCTGACTGCCTCCACTTTGTCGTCTTCTCTGTCTCCACCCCTGACTCGAAGGAAGACGTCTTTCCCCTTCCAAATTTAGAACTCTAGAAAGAAGGAAACGAGAGTATGGGTAGGGAAGAGCGGTTACAGTCCTGGCTTGAGGGGGCTGGACCATCTCTTGGGGTCAAACTAAGCCTAAAGGAAAATTCTGCTACTAAGGTTTGCGCACACGTGCAGTCAGTTCCTGCCCCACCAAGGAACTCCAAGAGTATTTTGTACCTTCCTGCAGCACTCAGGAGAGATCCCTGGAGCCAACACACACCCACAGACTGCAGCCCAGCCCCAGTCAGGAAATTAAAACTTTGGACAATTTGTAGACAGTTTTCCACCATTATTCCTCAAAGCCACCAAATAAATCCCTCCACTTGGAACACACCCCTTTTCTTTCTTGACTGAACACACACTTCATTTTCTTCAAGAAGCCTTTCTGCTAACCTTACTCCTCCCGAGGTAGGACACCCCACTCTCTTTTGCATCTCCACTGTAGTAGATGCCTGTTGGCCTGGTGACATTTATGACAATTTCTGCCATGTTCTAGCTCCTGTCAACTCTCTGAGGAGGGGGTAATGTCCCGTTCTCAAGCACCTGGCACATAATGCATATTCAGTTATGTTTATTGACTGAGCAATTGAACAAAATGAGTGAGGGAAGGTAACAATGAAAAAAAAATATGGCTCCTGTATGGTATCTATCGCCAGAAATAATTGCCAGTTTTGCCGTGGTGACTTGTCAAAGTGTTGCTTCACATCTTGTAAGGAGCTTCCACATAGAACGTCTTACTTGGTCATCACAATCACCCTAGTCTAGGCAAGGATTTCCCCCTTTAGTAGAGAAGGAAGTTGTTGATGAGAAAGGTTAAGTGCCTTGCTCAAGAACATTGAAAGTGGCAAAATGGAACTAAAACTCCCTCTTTCAGCATTCTTTCCTTTATATCTCTACTTGCCTTCCTGCTGATTGCTGTCACAACACACATCCAACCTCCAAGGGAGAGCCACTTTCACTAAGTCACTTCTACACTGCTGATCTTTAAAGTTGTGGTGAAACTTATAGGCCTCACAAATTTTATTATGACACTAAAATGATCTCTCAAAACCTTTACTCCCCTAGGACAATTAGTAATTGTATAGACTATCATGTTAACCTGCTGTTTTGTTAAAAGTCTTCAGTTACCTTATTCACTTTATTCCACTTTCCCTTTCTTCCTCTGTTCCCAATCTCTACCATCCTGGTTTCAGTCCCTTTAAGGTTTTCGATTTCAGTGTATTTATGTTTTTCTCTTTATTATATTATTTTTTCTAAGCAAATATACATCAAGTCCTTAAGCAGTTGGAAATATATTGAGAAGCTGGGGGAGAAAAAGAAAGACAACGTCCAAAGTCTCTGTAGCTTTAAAACGGCAAAAGGTTACACCACCGTCAAAAAGGGTATCTTGCATCTTTTATAGAAAGAAACAATAGTTGACTCTCTCGGTTCGGGGCTCTTGGCGCCGCCCAGTGGAGTGAAGCGCCTTTGCACCTCACTCCAGACAGTTGTTATTGTCATCACGTGGACCCTTAGAAACGTTCAAATTAAATATAGGAAGAAACCCTGTTCTAAGTTAATTCTAATCCATAGGTGCGTCTTTTCAAAGTTCAGTTCCGTTTTTTTTAAAACGTGATGCCAGTTTAAACATATCCACAAGTCTCGGTTGTAAAAGTGGGCCTCGGAGAGTATACTGAGGAACACAATTTGTTAAAATACATGAGTGTTTGAAACTTTCTCTGTGGTAGGAAAGAAGCATCCTTAGTGATCACAATTGATGTGTCTTTTATAGCTGGGAAGGAAAAGTTGTTCTCTATTGTCCACAGCTGGCAAATAACTGTTTCTATGCAAGAATTATAAATTTCCAAAATTTAAAGAATTTTCTTTCTCCTTTCATCTTTTTCTTTCTTCAAGGAAACAAGGCCCAAAAGTGAAAGATCATTTTCAAACTCATATCAGTTTAGGGACAATATTTATTTATATTTTAAATCCAGTGGAGAAAATCTGAGATTAAATCCAGTCAATGCATCTCCTTTCCTATATACATGGGAACTGAAAATGTGATTAACCTGTACCCTGATCTATTTCTGAGTTTTTGTATTTTAGAATGAAAAGCTAACTATATTTGCTCTACTAGAAAGTGTACATCTTCAAATATATATATATGAAATATATATATATATATATATATATATATATATACACATACTCAGGAAAAGAAATGGCAAAAGAGGAATATGTATGTCTGGAGAAAAAAGAATTGTGAAAAGTTAAGAAACAAAACCTTGGCTCTGAGGAATGTTTTATTAAGTTTGCGATCTAGTCTTCAAGTCTTGTTTTGGATCTTCAGGCCACTAGGAGCATTTCCTCTCTGGTAGAGACCCCAAAGACGGAAGCCTTGATGAAAGTCAAGGTCCTATTTTCCCCTCACAGTTGTTGCTCCCAAAAGCTGATCTAACACCCCACCCGAAGAAATCTTCTATGACCTTAACCTTTTCCTAAGAAAACATGATCTGAGGCATTCACAGGGTGGGACCTACTGGGCTTCTGTTTTCTTTGCTTTAGAGTTTTCATAAAAGGAACACTCCCTTCCCCCAACACTTCCACCTTCCCTTCTCCCTTCCTTTTTAGATTTCATTTTTTTTGTAGGGTCGTATTTGTGTCTCCACTGCTAATGTTCTGAATTATTCCAAGCAAAAAATCCTGTCCAACCGCCCAACACAAGGTGTGCGATCAGCCTTTTGGGGTCTTGAGTCATTTTAGGCGTCGGAACAAAACAAAAACAGGCTTAAATGAATTATTTATCAAGGTCGAGAATAATTGATTTGTGCAGTGCCGTCAGTTCTGGATCTTAAATTTGTTTTCCCTCCTCTCCACTTCCCACCCAGAATAGTCAGCGAGGGAAATAAGGGTTGGAGCCCCAGGTTTGGGAAGAAACCGCCCCTCCTTTGGGAAGTTGGTGGGTGATGTCAGAGCAAGAAGAGCCCTAATTGATATTTGACGGGAGAAGAATGTGTAGTGTCCGCCTGTAGTCTCAAAGCAGCCCCAGCTCCCTTTCCTCAAAAGCCAAGTGTATTAGGGGCGCTGGGACCCAAGGCCGGGAGGGCGTGCAGCACCTGCCCTCATTGGCGGTACGTTGCGGCCTTAGATAAGATAGATGCTCTTCTAAGTCCCAGGCCCACAATTCTAAAATCCCCGCCCTCGGGAAGGCTGAGGCCCGACCATCGGGCTCCCAGAAGGGTCTGCGGGGCCAGCGCGCAGTTCTCGATTCAAAGGCGGCGGATCTAACGCTTCCAGGCATCTTCCTGACCCTATGCGGCTTCGCGGCCCAGACGAGCTCGACCCCAGCCGGCGGGCCCACCTTGTGCTCCGGAGGGGCTCCCTGCACCGCCTCAGGCCGGCCTCTGCCTGCAGCTCGCCGGGTGCTCCCGCCTCGGCTCACCAACCCCCGCTCCTCCGCCAAACTACTCTCGCCTTTCAAGAAAAGCGAGAGCGGCCGGGAAAGACCATCTCGCCTCGGTCTTTCTTCTCTCCGCTGTTCTCAGAGGCAGGCTCCGGGGGAAAAAAAAAAAAAAAAAAAAAAAACCCGCACGGAGATAAGAAACAGTTCAACACACCCTCGAAATAGCGCGGGCCTTTTCTGGGTCAAACACATCTAATTCTGGAAAACGCAGGGAGGATGAGTTTCCCACCTACCCGGTACCGGACCCAGGGCTGACACAGATCCAGTTCCGACAGGAAGGCAATATCTGGTCCTAGGACGTCATTTGCCTCCCTGACACACCCCCTTTCCCAAAAGAAAAAAACAAAACAAAACAAATTGTTCCCCAGAAAGTGACCTTCAGAACCGCAACTAAACCTCAGATTCAGGCCCAGCCCTTGGAGACTTGAAAGGCCATTTTCGACCCTCATTCTGTACCTAGTCACGGAAGAGATGCCAGCCACTCAGATTCATAGGGTTCTTAAAATGGTAATTTGGAGTAAAATGTAACTCCAAGAACTTTGAATCATTCATTAGCACCTTATAATTACTCTGCTAATTAGGTTGACACGGCACTTAATCAGGAGTAATACGCCGTCTTGTCACTGGCACTTCCCATTACTCTGACATTCAACAAGAGACAGGTTGGAGACGTCCTAGAGAAAATGATGCAAGTTGATACCCTCGGACAAGTCGTCACAGTTAAACCACGCTCCAGGTCCCAGAGTGCATCCACAGTGACTATTTCCTTTTCAAAAGTGTGGCCGGAGAGGGGGGTGGGAGACAGAGAGAGAGAGGAAGGGGGAGGAATGGAGGGAGGGAAGGAAAGAGAGGAAGAGAAAGGGAGGGAAGGAGGGAGGGAGATTGAAAACTGGCTTGGTGGCGAGACAGTGCGCGCTGCGGGCCGCCACCCAAGTCCCCGAGCCCCAAGCCAGCACGACACCGCAATGAACCATTGCTACCCTCGCCACTACAGAACGCCTCGGGGTTGTATTTCCCCCGTTTGGGAGAAAGTGTCTGTCCTGCCATGTTTCCCACCACGGGCTCTGATTGATGACTAGACCGGTCCCGGTTTTGAGCAGCAGGCGCCTTCCCTCAGTCTTCCCGAGTGCCGAACGGACGCGGGCCCCGCTCCATCTCCCTTCAGGGGCCAGCCACCTGGCTGGGTCAGAGCCCAGGCGCCTGGGCTCTTTGTGTGTGTGGGGGGGAATCAGAACTCTGAGTCTGCCCCCCACCCAGAGCTCCGGCTGCCGGAGTTACACGCTTCCCCGTGGGTTCCTTCAGGGATCCCCTTCCTCTGCTTTCCGTGTACGCCTACTATTCAAGCGCATGTTTGGGGATGCTAGGAGCGCGGCCGCGCTGGAGTCTAAAGGTAAGCCAGCCAGATTTTCCCTTCTTGTCCTCTTTCCCTTCCGTCTTCCGATTTCTTAATAAACCGGGCAAATCGTTACTATTCTCCCGCTTTTTACCCTTTTGGTCCCCTTCTTTAGTCTCCCTCTGCTCTCTTCCCCACTCTCCTTTTGCCCTCCCGCATGACTATGGACACCGGGACCACTGCAAGACGAGGTAGGTGTTCCGCTGTGCGCTGTAGGCAAAGGGAGGTGCAGGGTCTCAAAAGAGCAGGCGGCGGGAGCCGCGCTGGCTGACCGACTCGCGAGCCGCGTGCCCATTGGCTCCTGGCACGTCGGCGTCGCTCGCTCTCGCGGGCGCGGCCAATGGGGACGCGGGGCCGGGCGCGCGGCCTCGGCTGCCGGGGCGCGGGCCCGACGCGGTGCGGGAAGCGGCGGCAGTGGCCGTGACGTCACGGGAGGGGGTCGGCGCCGCCCGCCCGCAGCCGGATTACAAGCGAACGCGCCGGGCTGCGGCCGGAGTCGCACGGCTCCGCGTCTCCGCCGCTTCCTCCGCCTGCGCCCGCTCCATCTTTTCTTCCTCTTCCTCCTCCTCCTCCTCCTCCATCTCCTCCTCCTAGTGTTGCTGCGACCACTGCGGCGGTGTCTGCTCCACAACTTTCCAAGAAAGTTCAGAAACTCGGCTCCGGGGCGGCGGAGTCACGCGCCGCAGCCGCCTTGGGGAGCCGCCGGGGAGCTCCGAGGGTGCGCAGCCGCCTGGGCTTCGCGGTCGCTGCACCTGCCGCGTCCCCCGCCGCCGCTGCCGCCTGGTGCCAGGCTGTGCGCAGACCCAGGCGGCGGCGGCAGAGGCAGCAGCGGAGGCTTTGGGGTCACCTCCTGCCGCCGGCGCCTTCGCCTGGGTCCCCTGCGCTGCCACCGCCGCCCCACGTGCGCGGCCGTTCCTGGAGCGCAGGCTCCGTGCTGCCCCAACAATTTCTGTAACTTATCCCCCTGTGTTCCCTCTCCCCACCCCCGCTTTGGCATAAGGAAAAAAAAAAAGTGTCGAAACTGTCCACCGATTGCTACCTCCCAATTATCCTTCCCTCTCCGCCCCACTTTTTGTTTTAAGCGGCGACATTGTTTAGTCTTTATTTTGTGTTACGATCGATAGCTTCCTTTGCTTGGTCCGGGAGGCTGCTGAGCGGCGGAGTGGCGTTGGACCTCATGTAGAAATGACAACAATGGAAGGGGCCAGCGGGTCGAGTTTTGGAATAGACACGATTTTGTCCAGTGCTAGTTCGGGCAGCCCCGGCATGATGAATGGAGATTTCCGCCCGCTTGGCGAGGCGAGGACCGCGGATTTTAGGAGTCAGGCCACTCCGTCTCCCTGTTCGGAGATTGATACCGTAGGAACGGCGCCGTCTTCTCCCATCTCGGTCACCATGGAGGCCCCAGAGCCGCATCTGGTAGCAGACAGGCCCCAGCATCACCACCACCTCCACCACAGCCAACAGCCGCCGCCGCAAGCTGCGGCCCCCACGCAAAGTTTGCAGGCTTCGCCCCAGCAGCAGCCGCTGCCGCCACCGCCGCAGCAGCCTCCCGCCCAGCAGCTGGGCTCCGCTGCCTCGGCCCCCAGGACTTCCACCTCTTCTTTTTTAATTAAGGACATCCTGGGCGACAGCAAACCTCTGGCGGCGTGTGCACCCTACAGCACCAGCGTCTCTTCTCCCCACCACACCCCGAAGCAGGAGAGCAACGCAGCACACGAGAGCTTCAGGCCAAAGCTGGAGCAGGAGGACAGCAAAACCAAACTCGACAAGCGGGAAGATTCCCAGAGCGACATCAAATGCCATGGTGAGTCGTGCCGCCTAGCTTTTCCGGCTGGTTTGGTCTCCCCTTCGGTCTCCCGCGAATCTCTGATGGGGAGTTATTACTGGACTTCTAAGGCGATCGTGCCCCAGTCAAAACCAGCAAGAGGGAGAGAGGCCCGACCGGGCGATTTGGGGAGTCGTCTGAAGTTGTGTTTATTGTTACATTTCTACCTCTCAACCCTCACCGCCATCCACCTCCTTTCTTTGTTTTACTTATTTTTAATGTATTAGGAAGGGGGCTGCAGTGGAGGCGATCTAACAGGAAATACTTTCGTTGAAAAAGGGAAGGACTTGAGATTTTTTTCTAGCCAAACCTTGGGAGTGGGAATGGGGGAGGTGGGAGAAAGAAACAGAATTAGTTAGCTTGGTGTTTTGAGGTGTGATCACAACGTGGTGTTTATTCCGTAATGCAAATTATTTCATCCCCCCCAACATCGAATTTTCTAAACGCCATCACAGAATGATCAGATTTAATGAAGGAAAAATTTACAAGTTGATTAACAGAGAAACTTTATTTTTAATTAGACCATGATTAATGTAGGGCAGCCCACAAGGTAAAAATTTATAATCAGTTTTTGAGTATTTTTAAAACACTCTTCTTACCACAGTGGCCCCAGCTGAATACCTGAATTTTACTAAGATTTGTTGATCCTTACAAGTAATTGGAATGTGACATTTATGAAAGTAAAATTTTATGGAATTTAATTTATCTATTTTGGTCAAATCATAAGATGGCAATTGAAATTGCCCTTCAACTCCCTTTTTTTCATTTTTTTCCTGACAATTTCATAAGTGTTCTGGTCTTTATGGGAAAAGAGTTTTACTACACCAGGAGAGTTCTTTTTTTCCTTTACTGATAAGTTTATTATCATCATTATCGTCATCATCATCATCATTATTATTAATCTTTGCCATCTCTGGGAGAGATGTGTGCTGACTGTCTGGAAGGTAGGATATTAGCTCCTCATTTTACTGTTATAGCATTAGCATAATAGTGCCCAAAACAGATGTACAGTCTGGTCTGGCGATTTTTTGTGCACCAACCTCCCCAGTGGGTCAATTAGAGAGATTATTGTTCTTCCTGCAGGGAAGATCAAGGAGCACAGCAAAAACGGGTACAAACAGAGAGGGATTGACATATCGATTTCCCAGCATTTCAGTAAAAAACCAAAGTTGACAAATAGAATCCGGAAATCTCTGGGCTGTCACCTGAATGGGCTCAGTGATTTTGAGCTCAGCTCGGTGTCTGGGTGACATATTCTTCCTGAAGCTTTAAAAGACCTGATGCAAGCAGCTGCAGAGAGCTTAATTCCATTTCCCAAGTGCACCTGAAAAAGGAAAACAAATGCCTATAACTTTTAAGTAAACAGAAAAAGTAAAATGAAAAAGGTGCCTCCTCCTCCTCAAAAAAAAAAAAGTATAAAGACCTTTTGAAAACTACCAAATCAGAAAAAACGAAGTCTTAGTGAAAACAATAAAGAGACAGGTTCTCCTCCCAGTCAAGGAAACAATAACAAAAAGACCTTTTATTGTAAAGTTTTTATTTTTTTTTATTTTTAGCTTTCAAAGGTGGAGAGATCAGATACCCTTTTAGGAGCTCTGCACAAGGCTCCATTACTTCTTAGCCAGAAACTGGTCCTCTTCCTCCGTACTGGCTAAGGTCCAAGTATGTGTGCAAGGAGGGTGGCAGAGTTTAGTCCTCAGAGACCAGCGGCTGGCTTGGGAATTTGAAAGTATGTGCCAGGAGGACACTCCACCCTTCCCTATTCCAGGCTACTTTACTAAGCCATGTCTGGGTTTCTATCATAGGAACAAAGGAGGAAGGAGACCGGGAGATTACGAGCAGCCGAGAGAGTCCCCCTGTGCGAGCCAAAAAGCCTCGCAAAGCCAGGACGGCTTTCTCGGACCATCAACTCAATCAACTGGAACGTAGCTTTGAGCGGCAGAAGTACCTGAGTGTGCAGGACCGCATGGACCTGGCAGCTGCGCTCAACCTCACGGACACCCAGGTCAAGACCTGGTACCAAAACCGCAGGTAAGGGAGTTTGTGTTGGGGAGCAAAGGTGTCTGGCCATCCAGTCAGCAGTCTTCCTGCCTGGCTTTGGGAGACTCTAGGGACTTGGAGGGTGCAGAGTGGGCACTCAGGCGCTTTCAAGCTGGAGCAGGGATTATCCTCAAGGTGAGAACTGTCTTATGGGCAGCTGGAGTTTAGAGAATTTCGCGTTTCTAAATTTCTTAACATGTACTCCTTTCCCTCTGAAACTTGAGTGGCTGGAATCCCCCCCCCCCACTTTACCCCCAAATCAATGAAGCCATACCTTCTCAAATTGAGACATTTGTGTAGCTGACACTCAGGTCCGTAGAGCCTGCACAGTACACCCGTTGGGCCTGCCCCAGGCTGGTTCCGAATGTCTATAGCTGGCCACACAGCCTTGCCATTTTGGTCCCGGAAGAGCTGCCATGCTGGCCTAGGCTAAATGTCCTTGCTTTGGCCTGTGAAGTGGCCAGGAAGGTTGGGGTAGGTAGCCGCAGGCAGGAGAACCTGGCAGCTGGCCAGGAGTCCGAACTGGGGGTCTGTCCCCTGTACTTGCTGCCTCAGAGTCTTCCAGGAACCACTTCTTTCCTTGAAAAGAAATTAGAAAAGATGCTGGCAGCTTGCAGGCCCCTGAACTATAGGGCGAACCTGCACAATCTGAGGCTGAGCTTATGCTTGCTGGTTGTCTCTCTTGTCTCAATTTTCTCTCCCCCTCCTTTTCTCTCATTTGTGTTCTAATCGTTCATAAGTGTGGTTGGAAATGCCCATCCAGTTGTCATCTTTACCATAATTTTCTGTCTCATTACATACGGTTTCAGCTACCCTAATTCTGTCAGAAAACATTAGTGTCATTTGTAACCAATTTAAAATGGGCGACATGTTTATTAATTTGGCTGGATCTGCTGGGTATGGACAGCCCACCAGCCCTGAGTTCGTTCCTGAGGCATCTGAGTGAAGGGCTGCTCTCCTCTTCTTCCTAGCAGGGATGCGGTGGGGGAGTGAGGAGACAGAAAAGCTGATCACAGATTTTAATTGTTATTCTCTCCCAGAGGAGAAAATATCTTGAAATGCATTTTTCCCCTCCTGGAATGGTCCTGAGGTACTGTCCCCTTGGGAGAGCCCTCCCTCAAACAAATTCTGTTTCAAAACCTGGTTGCTTTCCTCGCCCTAAGCCCCCTGCCTGCTGTAAGGTCCTCTCAGGCTGATGAGAGAGATGTGTCTCCACAGCCCTGGGGACTGAGAGGGGCCAGGGACCGAGAGGGGCCAGGGACCAAGGCCCAGGAGTCTCTGTGTCCCTTTGTTTACCGTTTCTTCTCAGCCTGGAGGATAGGGGGAGGGGCAGAGAGCCAACACTCTGGGATTGTTGGGGAGCCACTTACTAGGGGAAGGGAATTAGAGGAAGAGGGAAAAGACCGCCTATAGAAAGAGTGGTCTCAGTTGGCCTTCAGGAAAGTTTTAGGAAGTAGTTAAACTATAAGGCAGGCAACAGCAGAGCAGAGGGTCAGGAAAAGGCAGCAAAGCTTGTAGAATTTCATTTAGGAATGTCTCAGACACTGAAGGTGTAATTTACGAAATTGACTTAGATTTCCATCATTCTGTGAGCAAGAGGGTGGGGTGGGGACCAGAATGTAGTTCACTCCTGGTTCTCAGAGCTCTCTCAGCCCCCCTGTCCCCCAGGAAGAGGAGGCGGGAAAGGGCGAGAGAAGGGGCCTTGGGGCCTGGATCATGCCCTCAGCTATGGGGTGCTGCACGCCTGGTTTTTTTCAGGACCAAGTGGAAGCGGCAGACCGCGGTGGGCCTCGAGCTGCTGGCTGAAGCGGGGAACTACTCGGCACTGCAGAGGATGTTTCCGTCGCCTTATTTCTACCACCCGAGCCTGTTGGGCAGCATGGACAGCACTACTGCAGCAGCGGCTGCAGCCGCCATGTACAGCAGCATGTACCGGACTCCTCCCGCACCCCATCCCCAGCTGCAGCGGCCCCTGGTGCCCCGTGTGCTCATCCACGGCCTGGGGCCCGGGGGACAGCCGGCCATCAATCCCTTGTCCAACCCCATTCCAGGCACCCCACATCCCCGGTGAAGAACGAAGGACAGCGCTGCAGTCCCTCTCCTGTCCCCTCCCCCACCCGGACCTCTGCCCCTCCTCTCCCCTTATCAGGCCTACGCGCCTCCCTTGCCGCCGGCCGGGAAGCGGAGAAGTCAGAGAAAGACGCTCTCCAGTGGGCGGGGGGGTTCCCCCCAAAGAGGAGCCAGCCCTCTGTTCTCCATCTCCCCACCCCCAGAGACAGGGCTGGAAAGCTCCCCCACAGCAGTGTGACTGGCGAAAATGCTGACCCCACACAAAGTGCGACCAGTAAGTGAAAACATCAACAAAACCAAACCTGAAGTTCTTTTTAAAAATGACTTTAGGGACAAGCAGGAGGGAGGGAGGGGGGGAAGGGGTAAGGAGGGAAGAAAGAAGGGCACGGAGAGGAAACGGCCCAGGCAGAGAATTGTAGATGGACAGACAGCCTCCAATTCCGAGGCAGAGGGCGTTGCTGTGGACATTCCTTCCGCCTGCCCCAGAGAAAAGAGGAGGGTAACTGAGAACTTTGCACTGATTTCTCATGACCTTTTTTCTTTTGGAAAAGTGGCATGCTCCATAATATGAAAAAAAAAATGTACATTTGAAAGACTGAGTGATAAGTGATATATCATATTTATTATATGTTGTCCAAAAAAGAGTCACTTATATACGTTAGTAAAACATGATTTTTCTTTTTCATGTCTTTTTGATTCAGTAAAATAAATGCTTAGACAAAAATATAGATTTTTTTGTGATTGAAAATTACAAAAATAAAGTTTATCTTTTTTTAACAAGTGATGAGATCCAAGGGAGCTGATTTCACTAAAGCAGAATGTACCATGATGAAATGCCAGACTTGGTTTAGAAAAAAATTCCTTCTCGGAATATTAGGAATGTGTAAAATCTGTTAAGACATTGGGTTGACTTGTATAAAAACAGCTCCGTTTTTCATGCTGGTCTCTTCCAAGCCGTTATTTGATATGTGTGGATTCCTTTCTTTGTAAGTGGATGACTTCCGAGCAGCCCGCGAGGCTGCGGGAGAAAGTCTGTGCTTGTAGGCTGTTGGTGGTGCTGGCTAAGTGAGCGGCCAACTTCCCCTGCTGTCCGGGCCTGCCTGACAGCCCCAGCTGAACTGGATCTGCCCGTCCCTCCTCCGTCTCCGAGGGCCTCTTCCGGGGCCGTGAGGGTCCCGGAGCGCTGGCTGGCGGGCGGACGCTGCGCGGGCCTCGCAGCTGTTCGGCAGCCCGCGGCCCAGCGCCCGGACGGTGGGACAGCCTGCGAGCGGGAGACTGCAGGGCGCGCAATTAGGGCGCCCCGGGGACGCGGAGAGGCCGGGCTAACAAGCCCTTGTCCGGGCTTTGATCCTTGCCGTCTCATTCCCCGGGAGGCATCCAGCCCCCTGCCCGCCGCTGATCCTCTGGTCCTAGGGAGTTGGCTGTGCTGGGATGCCTGGAGTGGGCCATGCAACTCTGGCCAAGACAGGCGTGCCAAGCTTTTTATCCGAATCTCTGGATCGGTTGGGACCACAAAATGAAAGGACCTGCCCTAAGGGTGGAGGAGGCCCGATGCCTGCTTTGAGTGTGTGTGAATGGGTGTGTAGATACTCGTAGTACCCCTCCCCCCACCACACTCTCAGCACTATATGTGGGAACAACGGAATGGGGGTGGGGTTTAGTTCTGCGGCTGCCCCCACCTGCTCCAGCCCCTAGGTCACTTCCTGAGGCACCAGAGAGTCAGGTCCTCCATCTGGATAGCCTCATATTTCGGCCCTCACCCCTGCCCTAATACAGTGTCAGAGGCGGAAGACAAAGTTGAAACACATCCAGACCCCTCCTCCAACTTTCTCTGATGTTTAACCTTAGTAGAGTTAAAAATACTTTTTAAAATGTGGAGTGCTGTGGGAGTGTGGGTTGGGGAGGAATGGGAAAGAAGGGAAGAAAGAAGTGAAATCTTGAAATCTAGGAGGAAATTTGCCTGGGGCGCCTTGCTCAGACCTTTGCTAATTAGGGGGTGGTTTGCAGATTTTTATCCAGTTTATCAATTTGCTTTAAAAATGGTCATGGTCATCTTTGATACTCACAAAAGGGTCTGCACTGGCTCTTCTTTTCTTCCCACTGAAGCTGGGGGCAAGCTCAGGCAGCTGGACTGGGCTGGGCTGGAAATGGGGCACCACTGTGTCTAGTGGGAATGCTTAATGCCAGGGCATTCAGCAGATGATCCTTGTTCTATCCTAGCTGTTGCTGGGTTTTATAGTCAAGTTTAAATAGTTCAAAAGTGGTCTGGCTGTGCCTAAAAAGGCATTTCCCAAGGCTTGGGGAGTACGACAGCTTGTACCTGCACTGGCCCCAGGGTTGGTCAGCTTCAGCTAGAGTGGGACCTGGGAAGTCACTGGAGTTCACACATCCCCAGTTCCCTACAAAGAATGACCTCAGGACCAGTTGGGAAAAACACATAAACAAACCTACAAATACAAACAAGGCCATAGCACCCATCTGCTACCAACAGCCCTCCAGCAGCTCACCAGCCTCTGTGCTGAGGAGCCTGCCTGCTGCCCCTTCACTCGAAAGGCTGAACTTGGACTCCACAGATGGACAGTGCAGGGGAGGCACCATGTCTACAGTGACCACGGTTTCTTAATTAACCTCATTCCACTGCTGCTAGCAATTACTCAGTATCTACCAGAGTCCTCCCCAATTTGTTTTTCTTCATGTTTCTCCCCTCTCCAAACCATGCTGCTGGAAGTGTCAATTTTCCATCTAAATTTGTTTTGATTACTTCCTGCTGCATCCAAGTTGGCAATTGGATGTGGGGAGGTGGGCTGTTGTTCCAGGAAGAAAGTTGAGTCCTGGATTCCGTCTTTTCATTCTGCAGCAGTAATGCAAAGGGCACCTCAGGAGATGCCCCACTATTCAAATGTCCCCAAACTACTGTTTACAAGTCTATGCAAACCCAGCCTTTTCCCTTAAAAGGGGTCCTTTCATCCTTCCTTGCCTGCCCAACAAAGTTGAGGGGTTGACTAGGAGATCATGCATGCAACCTCTGATTTTTTGGGAAGTAAGCAACAAGATTACAAGCAAAGGTCTTTTCTCATGGGAGATCTGGAGTTGTGAAGACCCAGAGGAAAGCTGTCCCGGGGAGCTGTGCTCCTTTTCTTTTCCTTCCTTCAGCTGGTGTCTGAAGGACGTTCCACAGCTCAACTCCATTGGGTTTGCTCCTTTGATTAATTTTGGGACTGGCAAAACAAGGACTTTCTGTGGCAATCTTTTCTTGCTACAGAAACATAGGAAAACAAACTTCTTTCAGAGAGATGTTTAAACACCTACAAAGTCCCCTTAGATTTGCCCATCCCAAGATCAGCTCTGGGACCCCAGCAAACCCAGCATATGTCTTTAGTGAGTGTGAAATCAGTTAACTCTCTAGCTAGCAATGAGCCGTTTTAGCTCAAGCCAGCAATTTTCAATGACTTGCAAAGTAGTGATTGCTTCTTGCCTCCACACCGCCAGCAAATACATCTACCACCTTGTATCAGTATATTTTTGCTCCACCCCTTAAAATGAAAGCCCACATGATGGCAAGTTAGACAGCTGATTTCCTACAGTTGCAAATAAAGATAAAATCGCTTAACCTCAAAACAAGACTTCCCTCTTCCCCCCTCCCTGCCATCTGACTCCAGTCTAGGCAGCCCCCAGGAGTCTGCTGAGTCCCACCTCCCCTCTTTAAACAGGCAGCTCCTGAGTAGTTTGTTTTGTTATATTTTTAACTTTCTAAAAATATTTGGAAAAGCTCTCCCCAGGGCTAGGGAAACTTTAGTTCCTGTTAAGTAAGCCACGTGGTGGTTACAAAAACATAACAGGAAGAGAGCTGCCTGGTTTTCTAAAAAGCCAGACACAGCTTTAACAGGCATGGCTTGAAGTCAACATGCCTGGAAAGAGACTGACGTTTCCCCAGTGCTGAGAATGGTCAGGAACTGGGCCGAGCCTCAGGGGCAATTGATGTTTCCTCCATGGCTCTGAATCTTTGGTGAGGGAAAGCTGGCTTTCCCTGTGCCTGGGCTGTTGGCTAGAGGGTTGTGGGCCGAGGGGTGGGTGCGGGCTTGTCCAGGGGTTACCCCGTGGACCCTGGAACAGTGCCTCCAGGCTCCTTGAGTCTCCCATTAGGTCTTTGTCCAGTCCCACTTCCTTGGCCAGTTCCAGTCTTTCTCTGTACCATTTTTGTCTCTTTTCCCTGGAGTTGGGGTTCCTATGGCCAGGGCCCAGTGTCCCTCCCTTCGTATTCCTGCCAAGCTGAACGCCCCCGGGGCTGAGTAGGGGTAAGTGTGTGGGGTTGGCGGTGTGTACTTTCAGAGAAAGGGAGGCGTCACTGGCCTTTTGCATTGGAAACCAGGTCAGCTGTCTCAGGGCGATAAGATATCCCAGAAGGGACTTTTCTCCTTCCCTCCTTCAGGCTGAATTTTGAAGGTGCCTGCCAGTCTGTGTGTTGCTGGGTGGACCATGTCGGCCAATCTCGTATTTTCAGTTTCTCAGCTCTGCCTCTCCTGGCCTCCCCTCCACCTCCCTCTCTAGGTGTCTTTCTCCTAGCACCACAGACAGCTCCCCGGGCGCGCGTAGGAGCGAAGTACCGGGGGAGGGCAGGTTCCAGGCCAAGCCTAGGCGACTACAGGGGGCGCGCCAGGTTAGAGTCCGCAGCGCCCGCGGAGGAGGTCCGCGAGCTGATTACAAAACGACCTCCCCGGCTGAGGTTCCTGATTAGCTCTAGGTCCAAACAGGGTCACCTTCTAAAGAACAAAATCTTCAGATCAATAAAGTCATTCAAAACCCAAAAGATCTCGGGGTAAATAGTGCTCAGTGACAGATCAACTCTAAACCGTCCCTATTTAATAAGTTCTTAGTGGAAGCCGACTGGGGAGAAGCTGGGCCTCAGGTCTGCTGCTTCGAAGCCCGTGCGCCGGAGCCGCAGCGAGGTCGCCAATGGAACGGCTCTAAACGGCATGTTTCACTCCCTCGGCTCGCGCAGCCCCAGTGTGTGCTCCGCGAAACGCCGCCTCGGCGGCTGGAAGCCCAGGAGAAGTGCTTCGAGGCGGCCGCCCTGCAGGTCGGGTTGAGCCGAGGCCCGGATCCCCACCGCTGCTCCCACCCGGTGCCTCCTGCCCGTGGGTTTGGAACTCTTCCAGTTCCCGCTACTATCTGGTCCAGGACAGAGGGACGTCCCCGCGAGAGCTCCACTGAACGAAGAGGACCTTGGCGAGCGCGAGATTGAACTTGATTTACGATGAAAGGGCTTTGTCACTTTGTGGAGCTGATGCGTTCCCGCCCCCACCCACCTCTATCGCCGGCCGCCTGACTGGATTCTTTAGTGAAGAGGCCCTCGGCGTAGCAGTCCTCCCTCCCACTCCTAACCATTTCGCACACGTATTGCAGCCAGTGGTTTGTGCGGCGGCTCCCAGCCCAGCAGCAGCGCGCGGGCTCCGTGCCGGGTGTCCCGCAATGGCACCCCAGCCTGGTCTCCGCGCTCCTCCCGCTGGGGGACAGTCCCGCAGCCACAAGTTCCTGCGTCCGGTTACAGACGGTATTTCACGGAGCGATGCGCACATCAGGACAGGGACTGGAATCCAAATGCTTTCGCGAACGGTGCTTGGGCTGGTTCTGCAGAGCAAGGCCCTTCTCAAACACCTCGGTGGGCTCGGGAATATAAAGTCTTCTTCTCCTAAGAAGATAATAAAATAATCTTTGCCCAGCTGAGAGCTCGTATTTGTATCCCGCTTCATGCCCTCCCTTCCCCTAAAGGGCCTAATGGGTGCAAATGACTGCCTCCTTCAGGTCTTCCCCCAGCTCTTGGAAGCCAATTCCCTGTCCCCTTCCCCTCTGACTATCCTCGATGGAAATGCTACATGGAATTTAAGAGCTGATAGAGATTTGTGGAGGCATAGATTACCCACACTTGTTAGTTCAGTCACCACTGGGGAGCCCGCAAAGCCTCTGGGGACTGAAGGAGGAGGTGTTCCAGGGTGTGCATCGTTAGATGAAATGGGAGGAAAAGTTTTCTACAGACCAACATATATTTATAATGCTGCCTTATGAGACAGGAATTAGGCTTGGGGGTGCATTGTTTCCCTACTCCTACGCTACAAAATTAGAGTGCCCATTGTGGAAAAATAGTCTGCGTTCTAAAACCAATTGACTGGGAGAGTATTAGGAAAAGGAGAAAGTCAGCACTACCCACTTCCTAGTGTAGGGAAGCTGAAGTACTTGGTATAACTTCCAGATGTGGGGATCTTCTAAGTGAGGAGACCACAGTAGGTCTCTTTCTCACTAAACAGGTTTCAGGTTGAGTGAATTGCTGTGAAATGATTTTCTAATGACCTAATATGAAACTTTTTATTTTTTAAAGAGCTCTCTCATTTGAGAAAATTGGCATGTCGTAATTTCTATAAGATGCAAGTAATGTTCGGTAAACACCACGGAAAGAGCTGATTTCCCAACATCCTTTCTCATGAGCTCTTACCTATCCCGGGCTGCACATCTGCAGAACCCAGATATTCTAGCCCAGATATTAAGAGACAGAGTTCCCCATTGGAAATAGGGTGCATCAGAGCCACAATCTTTATAACGTCAAATTATTATTCATCTACCCCGTTTTCCACAAACTTGTTCTAAAATGGAAGTTTACGGAATAGTTTCCATTAAATTAAGAGGATTTCAAAAGGACGTACCTCTTCACCAGACTTAAGTGAGCACACTGTGTCATTATATTAAACATGTTCATATGTGAATAAATGCATAATTTTCACATCATCTTTCTTTTTATATATATATTTTTTTGAGGGCAGTGTCACTGGCCCTCACATGTGGGACCCGAACCGGGGCCGCTGGCTTCCCAAGCCAGCGCTTAACCTCCACGCCACTCAGCCGGCCCTCACATCATCTTTCAATGCCACTGCATTGATAGATTGGCCCAAAAAGTCACATAAAGCACAAATGGATAACTGCGGGCATGGGGTACTTCATTTTATCTTTCTTCTTTTCTGGATCTCTCTCGAAAATTTTGGCAATCCTTATTGTGGATCCCCTCCACGAACTTCCCAGGATGTACATCACAGCTGATCGCCAAGAGCCGGTTCTTTGCAGCCAGAAATAGCACCACCCATTCGTGTCACGTGGCAGCCCTTCGGCCCGCCCACTTCAGCCTTGCCCAATCAGAGCACAGGAAAGAAAGTGGCCTGGGCTTTCCCTGCTTCCACTTACTCTTCTTTTAGCCCAGCGGAATTTTCCCAGGCGTGCCTGGTTTGCAGAGAACAGGCCCCAAATTTTGTTACCCCTTTCCTTTTGGGTTCAAATCCTTTGGCCCTGACGCTGCCTAAGGGATGACATTATTCAGCTGCACTCATGCCTCCATGCGTCTCGTGGCCTAATTATCCCTGCAGAAGGCACAATTGTTTTCACTTGCCCAAAGTCCTCCCACGAAGATATTTATTAGGGTAGAATTTGATTAGAATTTATACAAACATTAAGACCTTTCCACCTAACTTAGTAAAGAAATAATGACTGCTTTCATTTCAGGAACTGCTAATAGATATGATGGCCACAGATCTGGTGAGAAGCATCAGGTGAGTGAATTCCATAGAGGAGAGCTCTGGCTTGCCTGGAGACTTAAAAAAGGCCTGGTAGAGTCCTTTCTGCTCTTCATTCCCATTTTGCTTTTCTCCTCCTGATTTTTACTTTGCCATTTTATATATTTGGGATGTCTTTTTGGGGGCAAAGGTGATGGACCTCAATGCTGAAAAGTTGCATTAAGCTTGTAAATTTATTGAATCTTACTATTAATTGTTTTGGAACAGGGTTAAAAAAGAACTATTTAAGACACTACTTTTTTTTTAAACTAAATTTAAATGGAGAAATTCTTCATTTATTTATTTATTTATTTATTTATTTATTTATTTATTTATTTATTTATTTTGAGGGCAGTGTCACTGGCCCTCATATGTGGAATCCGAACCAGGGCCACCGGCATCCCAAGCCAGCCCCTAACCACCGTGCCACTCGGCCGGCCCTCAAGATACTACTTTTAACAGCAATGCTGCGTACCTCTGTGGCATTTCAGCAACGGTCCGCTTTATTTGGCAACATGTTTAGAGGCGTTTCTTTTCCTCCCATAAATGATGTAGTCCCTAAGGAGAACATGACTCTCATTTGGTTCCGCCCAGAAATTTGGCAAAAGGTTATTTTCCAACATCCACATTAATAAGTAATTGGATTTTAAGCAGAACTGATCTTGATCCAAACATAGAATTGGAAGGAATCTCAAAGGTCATCTAGTTTAATACCTATCTTAAGCTTTAGTTCTTTCTACAACACATTTGCTTAGTGTTTTTCTTCTTTCATCTTTATCCCCTCTCCCATTTATTCCCCTGTAAAGGTGGGGAGAGAGGGAAGAAAAGAGATACTACAGTGTTACATTTTCAGATGATTCTTGACTTTCAATTCTAATGGAGTTAAATTTATGTGGTCAAATTAGACTACAAAAGAAACAGACTTTTTGTAAAAAATATTAAAAGAGCTTTCCTGTTGTAACAGTAATGCATGCTCACTGTAGAAAATTTATAAAATACTGGAATAGAGAGAAGAAAAAAAAATCCATCTTCTGTCACTCAAAACCACTGCTAATATTTGATTTATTTCTAGATTTTTGCTGTTAATTTTTTTACAGTGGTGATCATATTTCACCTGGGATATCATTTATGCTTTTCCCATGTAGTACCAGTATTTCTCTGTATTATTTAAAACACTGTAAGTATTTGATATGTAATACTTTCTCTCATAAATGTGTCATTATCAAGTCTACTATTCTTCCATTGCTGGACATTTAGATTGTTTTCCTTAGGTTGAGATAAACAACACTTCAATGAGCATGAAAGCAAGATTTTAGAGAATGGATTCTATATGTTATTTGGCATCGCACTTCATTGTTTATCTTGATTAGGGCGTTGGAAACAAGGAGAGAGCAAGATGACCAGCTCAAGAAGGAAACTGATTCACTGATGAAAGGCAGTGGTTTCAGTGAATAGTGCAAATTCAGCCTGAGTAAACTGAGAGCTAGCTGTGTGAGTTAGTCTGCACATGTTGTGGTGAAGTAAGCTAAGAACACCACTTATAAATTGTTTTTATGTGTACTTTGAGTTTCATTTACTTTGGGTATGAATTTGTCTGACTAAAGAGGGAGGAAAGTTAGGTCTCCTCTGATTTAGGTTGGTACCATGTTGCCCACCTGGCTTGCCCTGCTGTTTTCTCCGCTCCGTCTATTCTGTGGGTGAAAAGAAGGCTTTAGCATCTAGGACTGTCAATCTGGCACCTTTCATCAGAACTAAATTCAGGTTAAAGAAAAAAAACATAACCCACAAAGAAATTTGAGGGTAGGAGTGTGGGGTTGAGGAAAAGAATTAAATAGCAATAGTCTACCCTTTCATTTACATGACACACATTAACCGTAACATAGAAGTTCCAAGAGAACTGTCTTGTTCTCTTGTCTCCAGGAGCCCATGTAGGGCGCTTTAATTGCCACATTTTCAAACCGATATAATGGTGAGGATGTCTTAGTAATTACCTTAATGAGATAACACCTTTCCTTCCCTCAACCTACTCATTATCACGCCTCTTGTTCAAATTTCAACTACAAAGAACTATACTTGTAAAAAAAAAAAGAGTCTGAAATGTATTGTTCCAGGTCTCATACCCTTAAAATAATCACATTACACATATCTTAAAAATATGAAAGAAATAGTACACATAGGCAATTCAAATATGTTAAAGGAAAGGCTTGAGATAAGTAAACTAAACATCTGGGTGCCCTTTAATTATTCTTGGTTGGATTCTTTATCTTGACCTATAGTGATGCTAAGGTGCCAAAGTGATGAATTTTAAGATGTTGGGTTGTGAAGACGTGCAGCTGCAACCCTGATGGATTTAGGAAGGGATGGTAACAAGGTTAGCTGCATGTGAAGTGTGAATTGAGATTTTTGCAAAGAGACTGTGATTGCAGATGGGCATAATGTTGTACCCTTGCATGAAATCTTGCTATTATTGTATAATGGTCAGACAGAGTGTGAAATGACTTATTATTTTTCTTTTATTCTTTAATGAAGTTGGTTAGAGTAGCAGTACTACTGCTAGTCAATAGTATTAAAGTACACACACACACAAAAACTATATGACAGGTGCTGACATATTAAATATTTATTTAGTTTTGACTTTTTCCCCTAATTTTCATGAATATCCATATGCAAACAGAAGCATCTCTTTATGTAGACAAATTTGTACTGATTTGCAGATCTGTCCTTACCCATATCATTCTGCATAAATATCTATACAAGGCCGTGACGCAAATACAATATTTCACTGTCCAAGAAAATTTCATAGCACTTTTCAATGCTAAAAAATGCTGTAATGCTTTGAAGCTGATTTTGGCATGGAATTTTGATTTGAAAACTCTCTTTGGAGTTATATGGGTAACAGTGAAATGTCAGATTATCATTATGGTTATTAGAAATGCTTTATGAAACAGAACATAATAAAGACCCATTGTAAGGCACACTCTAACATGGTTTGAGCTATGGGGAAGATCAAATCAATTATTCTGTTTTGTGATGTAGCATACATGTATTTCCTTATATCATACATATCTTTCTTTATGTCACAGAACCTGTAATGTAAATCTTTCTTTACTTTCAAATATCAGCATCACAAAAAGATATCATTAGGTTTTATAAGTCAAAGGGAAATAACGCCATGGTGTTAAAACCAAACCAAACCAAACCAAAAACCTCTCTCCCTCTATAGTCAGCCTTTTGGCTTCAGGTGCTTGTGTTAGAAACACCAAGAAGTATGTATTTAGAAAAATATTTGGTTTTGAATATTAGGGTTTTTATTCATCATAAAATAATTTTATATGGTCTGTAAGATTCATAGTCATAATGTATTGGTTATGTATTATGCATAGGTTATGTATCTTGATCTGAATAATAAGTGTTTAGAAAAACCACAGATATGTCTTAAATATATCCCCTTAAATTGAAAATTTAACATTTTAAAAGAAAGTTTAATTTAAATTTGTTTGCATATTTCATATTGCTATATAGCTAGACCCTGATATAATAAAAATTCTTGTTCTGTGTTTGGAATATATTGAGGGTCAAATGATGTTCTTCAAAGCAACACAGACCAGTCCTTAGAAACAAACTTAGAACAAATGGCCTAGAAAAATAACATTTAGTCTTGTCCCTCAGCACCAGATTGATCGACCCTCTCCCCTACTTTTCTTCTGCTCAACTTGCTGCATAGGCAGAAAGAATTCCATGACTTCTTCCCATGATTATGTAGTTCCTCATTACTCAAAAGATAGAATGACTTATATTTATTTAGATGAAACCTGGAACTATAACATATATCATACCTTCTCTTTTCATTTCTCTTTATGGTCAAATGTTACCTTTCACTACAAACCTTTTATAGTGCTGTAGTCTAAGAAAGTCATGGAGTGAATGATGGAGTTTCTAAGGATTTTTCTAAGGACATATATAGTATGGGGAACTATGCATGGAGCATATTTTTGAAGGACTTGAATTTGTGAGGTATCTTAACTGCGTTTGTGATATCAGTTTTAGGAAAGACATGCATTCCTGCTGCTTACATGGTGACTTGGTGATATCTATGGAAAACTTGACTTTTGGTTTTTGGCAACCATAATCAGTGATCCTCTTTATTTTATATTCTCTAAAGTGAAGTGCTGTGATTGGCCTGCAGTCTACTAAGACCAGCCTTTTTATAGCTATAGGAAAGCGAATCTGTATAAGAACCCATTATCTGTTTGTTACTTGGGTAAGAAGTTGATTCACAACCTTATGAATTTCAGATTTTTAAAAAATTGGCTGAGCTGCATCTGTTGCATTTAACTGTGACGACATGTTAGGAATTCCATACAAGTTAACATCAGTGTTGTAAAACTTTGACTACTTCCTCATTAGAGAAGATTTCAGTCCACCATGAATACACAGTAAGCACATAAACATTTATCTTAACTAATTTTTCAGCTGATAGTTTTACCCTTGAGGTCCTTCCTAACCACATTCTAGAATGAGAGACATTGGTCTTTTTTTTTTTTTTTTTTTTTGAGGGCAGTGTCACTGGCCCTCATATGTGGGACCCGAACCAGGGCCGCTGGCTTTCCAAACCAGCGCTTAACCACCGCGCCACTCGGCCGGCCTAGAGACATTGGTCTTTATGTTTGAAAATGCTTAATGGTAGTTTTCTTTAGCAAGGTGAGTATTATTCTTTGTGGATTAGTCAGGGAATGATGAAACGAAACACTCGAAGTCTACTTATTAAAGAAAGTGTCATCACACCTGTTTCTTGCTAAGTGCCAGTTTCTAAGTTCTGGATTGTTGGTGACAACAGTCATCTGTGCATAGTTCCTGATCCTAACTAGTGAATTGACATCTAACATTATCCTAAATATGTGTTATATATGTCTATTTGTCCCCAATCCCTAGGTTTGTCCCCAATCCCAAGTGTAAAGTAGGGACTCAAAAAATGTTTATGTAATTGAACATGAAGCCATTGATTAATTAAAAACAGCATGCCCAGGTGATGTTTGCGAGTTGATACATATTCCTTAATAGGAGGAACAACAGCTGATCTGTTGTTGTAT
Source organism: Aselliscus stoliczkanus (assembly GCA_033961575.1). Lineage (NCBI taxonomy): Eukaryota > Metazoa > Chordata > Mammalia > Chiroptera > Hipposideridae > Aselliscus > Aselliscus stoliczkanus. The sequence goes on from CM066730.1 coordinate 111,688,403, forward strand.
TTTAAGCACCTGGCACATTAGCTTGAGAATCCCAGTACAATGAATATTTGTTACCATTACTGATTATTGTGGTGATATAGTCGAATTTTTTTAAAATCTAATTTTAATTTTCAGTTGGTCTTTGGCTACCATTTTGTAGTTGTCAGTGAGAAGAATAGGATCTGCTAAAATTGTGGTAGTTACAATATATGACATCAGTTTATTCTTGAATTAATTGCACAAGTGGGCGATTTTATAATTAAACTCATCCTTTTTTCATAGCTCTGAAGTAGTTATGTGGATTTAGTACACTTTTCTTGTTGTTGTTGTTGATAATGCATAGCAAGTAGAGAAATGCATAGAATACTCTTCTTCCAACTCTTTTCTAAAAATGAGCCTGTTTAATAGGGATAGGAGTGAAGGCCAATGTCAGAAATCGATTCCATTTTCCATTGGCTCCTATATTTTAAATTGTATTGGTAAGTAAATTCAGACAGCTACATAAGTGAAGAAAAGGAATAAAGAGACCTTTAGCTTATTAACAATATTCTTAACAGGGTAATGACAACTGGGAAAATAAACTGAGCTGGCAATTTAATAGGTATAATTCAAGGAGTAAACAGCAGCAGCTAAATTTCATGGCTAAGAGTAGTACTATTGAAACAAGGCTGTTGGAAGACACTGTTAATGAAAACAGTGACTTTAAAATGAAGCCACATTTAGCAACTATTTTTCACTAAAAGTATTTGGCATGATATTTGGGTTTAGAATTACTATTATTACAATGCAATAATTACTTAATGCATTGTTAACTGGAATTTGCAATGTGCATGGCAGATGAGAGAAAACTGATGTTTTTTCGTGTAAGAAAGCTCACATCCAGATTCTCTTTGTATTTTACCACACCCATATTTTAAGATATTTGGAGAACAAAAGCATACCAATAGAGAAAAATCTGTAAATTCTTGTCAGGTATTATTTATGTATTATTATTTTGTTGGAAAAGATGTGAAAATATGAAGAATTAGAAAACAGAATAGATAAAATAAGTTATAATGAATCACATCTCAAATGCACACACACAAGGGAATAAAAAGTAATGACAACACATTTTCATTATTCTAAAAACAACTTCTGTCAGATGGCTAAACTCTATTAATTGGACATTTTAGCTACTTACCAAAGGAATAAAGGCATATATAATTAGACTTTCCTACCAAGGGATAAAATGGAGCTAGTATCATTTTATTTGGTGATCTCCTGATTCTCAAGCTACATATTTTTTGGAAAGTGTGGAGAGTACGTAGAAACAATACATTAAGATATTTCATATGGGGACTTCAAATTTCCTGGATATTTTAGGTACCAAGGTATTTGAGGAAAAATTTGAAGAAACAAAGTAGGAATCTTAGAGACATGCTACCAATCCCCAGAGTATTACAGTGATTCATAATTCACAAGAGAGCAAGGCTCAAGTGGATCATACTTTTTATTGTACAAATGGGATTAATATTGTACTTCATAGATACAACACATGTCTAACAAAGACAACCACATTTAAACTTCCTCCTCCTGTATTAAGGCTTAGGAGAAAGAACAGTAGAATATTTTCAAGCTTCTAGTTTTAAAAAAGAACAATGACTATTATTGTCCAAAGGTGGAGATAACTTTAGAATTATTTTAGTTCTCTTCTTAGAGCTCTGAAATAGATTCATACTGTGTCGGATAGTTATGATTTATATTTATTGTTTGTGAAACATAGAAATATGTGCTCTCCTTTTCAACTTAGAAATTGTCTTGCTGGAATATAAACGTCAAGACTGTCTGTTTCTTGTCTAAGTTATAACTCCAGGAATGAAGCAGATCCTAAAACATTTATCGGTGTGTATATCCTAGATACCTCTGTGAGAGGTATATACTTCTAAAACCATTGAGAAATTGTTAATTGTGGGTCGTAAGAGAGTGTGGCAGGTAGATGACTGCATGGATACTTGAGCTAGGTTTTGGAGTCGTTCTACCACTTTCCATTCTGTATGTCAATGCTTTTTCTCTGTTTTCTTTAACCCCTCCTCCTTTTCTTCCCACTCCTTCTATTCTTCTTTTGTCCATTATACCTCTATTTAGTACTTTTGTCATTCTTCTGTGTACGGTAGTTGATTACTTGTCTATTTTCCTTCTTAGACTATAAGCCTTTTGAGGACATGTAATACACATTAAAAAAATTCCTCAGTGTCTACCAGAGTTGCTCAGTAAATGTTTACCAAGTTCCCAAAAGCTAATACTCTTATCTTATAAGTTATGTAAGAGGCTGTTAGGATCATTAAATTCTAGAATAGGGATTTTTTTTTCTTTTTTAGTATTTGCAAATATAAATTTAAGTTTCTAATTAATTTTGATATAGTATTTAAGGTTGACTGGTTTGGATTATCAACACAATGTTTATGTGTATAGTATTCAATATTTTGGTGAGTTGGGGCTCCTGTACATCTTATTAACCGATGGAGCCTGTGGTTTGTGATGATTTTCTGCAAAACATAAGTCTGGAGATTAGCCTTCTATTTCTTTTCTATAGCAGCCAAAGGAGACTGGTATATAGCATCTAGAAAGGGGACTTGGAACTGTGAAATCTTATGAGCTCGTTCTCTCTCTCTCTCTCTCTCTCTCTCTCTCTCTCTCTCTCTCTCTCTCTCTCTTTCTCTCTCTCTCCCCATATTCTCCCATTCATAGACTTTGAGAAAGTTTTATTAAACATATTGATGAAATATCTAAGAAATGTAAGAGCTGGCTTTCAGCAACTCTTTTGACTATTTATTATGACTATTTGAAGTCATTTTTGATATTTATTAAGATGCTTTCTTGGCTCCCAGTTTATTGTTGGTTCATCTAATTTGAAAGGATAATTGGAGAGCTTTGATCAATGAATATTAAAATGTGCCTGGTTTCCTATATTGTCTGCTAGGGTTCTGTCCGGCATTTCTTTGCAATGCCAAATGACTGGGGGATCCTGGCAAAGAAAGCCCTCAGGCTTTGGCAATAGAGGATGGGCCTACATTTTCTCAACTGCCCAAATATTTTGTGACTTTCAGTCTCAGCAGGCATCCTCTTCTCTTCCATAGCAACAGTGCATTTGGGGGATTACTGTTCCCCCCACCTTTTTCCCTCCTACCTCCTGTGGGAGAGAGAATACCACTATTTCTAAGCTGGGATAAATCAGGTCACTGGCTAGAATTCAGTATGGCCCTGTTAGACTCTATTTCTAGAGAGTAGAGTTTGTTACAATGAAGATAGGTCTTTTCTTTTAGGGAGCTAGGGAAAAACATAACCAAATTAAATATAATGTCAAACTGTAGCTTGTATTCCTGTTGTAGGGTGTGTTAAAAATGATATTTTCCTTTAAGAAATAAGCACAGATATAAGTGATATGTCAAGAACCAATCCTCAATCTTAAGGTTTTTCCATAGAAGACATTTTTATTAAACCAAAATTTACAATGGATAATGATCAGATACCTAAATGATACAAAACTACTTTTTTAGAGGACTTCATTAAAAGCATTTTATGGTACATGTATTGTTTTACTGTGAACATTCCCAGTGATTGGTACAAACCTTTGCCAATGAATGACAAATTTACATACACATCATGTCAGCCAGCAATATTTTGCAGCTCTAATTGCTTTAGCTTCAGGCATTCCATGTCAAAATAGAGTGTTTAATGTCCTGAAAGTTGCTCTGTTTCTTTGCAACTTTAAATTATTCTGTAATTTGCCAGTTTTCTTTCTAATGCATTGTCCATTAAGTCCTTTAATAATTTATAATATAAAGTATATGATGCAACTTTAAATAGTATGTCAGTTTCTTTTGTTAGAAGGTTCTGGGTGTGTGTCAAGAAGACCAGAAAACCTGAAATGCATTTGCATAAAGTATTTACCCCTACCTTATATCTCAGTTGAAGAGATACTTTTTTATGTTACTAAATAAATATGCTTCTGTCTCAATGTGAACTGTACTGTCTATACTAGTATGTATATATAAAATATTACACTAACTTAATTTCAGATAAAATAACATTTTTGCTTAAAAAATACTTCAAGTAGATAATACAGAATCCATTAAAAGGAAAAGGACAGTATTCTGTGCGGCCAATTACATTTTAATGATAAAGTTCATTTTATTCAGTAAAGTCTAAGAGAATGAATGAGATGAGAAAAATTTTTGTGCCCATTTAGTTAAGCCAGTTTCAGCAAAGATATGTCAATACAGAAATACAATCTATGGCCGGCCGAGTGGCGCGGTGGTTAAGCACTGGCTTGGGAAGCCAGCGGCCCTGGTTCGGTCCCACATATGAGGGCCAGTAACACTGCCCTCAAAAAAAACAAAAAAACAAAACAGAAATACAATCTATAATATGTCTTTGGTTGTTATAGGTTTGAAGTATATTGAAAAAATAATCTTTATCTAACTTATACTGTATCTGTTATCATTTTTAACTGTTAGGATTTTACTTGTGTTCATTTGTAAAGAATGACCCGTGTTCAGTAACTATTTTTGATGTGATACTGCTATGCACATGCATATTGTGTTTTGAGTATTAAGATTATCAGCAAAATTCACATAAATGTGTAAAAGCCAAAGAATGTTAAACACCTGTTCTTCTCTATTAAAAATGCCATTCAGGGCTGGCCGAGTGGCTCGGTGGTTAAGCGCTGGCTTGGAAAGCCAGTGGCCCTGGTTCGGGTCCCACATATGAGGGCCAGTGATACTGCCCTCAAAAAAAAAAAAAAAGATTAAAAGTAAAAATTCATATATTCACATGTTATAAATTTACCTTTAATATTATCCCCCTCTTCTGCCTTTCTGTAATCATGAGTGTGTTTCTTTAATTATTATATTTACTATTGAGTTCAGTAGTTTAGTGGATAAGCTTAGCTATGATTTGGACAAGTTTAGCTATAGTTTGGCTATTGGGTCTTTGTGATCCTTAAATCAGGCTCAGACAGTTATATAATTGGTGTCCAGAGAATTTTGGAGAAGTGGAGGAATTTGTAGTACAATCCAATACCTAACAATATACTGAAGACTTTTTATACCTTTGAACTCATAGAGAAAAGTATATTGTCTGATTAAATAATCTCTGGAGATATTTAACCCAAGGTTGATATCATCTGTTGATAGTTCCTCATATGAAAGAACACTTCATACTTCAATGATATTTGTGAATCAAGCATACTATTGTGGGAGTTAAAAAATAATGTATGGTAACATATTTTTGGGGTATTTAAGCACCATAAAAAGTCTTACCTCAATTTGCTTTAACTTTAATATTTTCTTTTTATTTGTTTGTTTAATTAAAGTTTATTGGGGTAACAATGGTTAGTAAAGTTACATAGGTTTCAGTGTACAATTCTCTAATACATCATCTATATATCATATTGTATGTTCACTACCCAGAGTCAGTTCTCTTTCCATCACCATATATTTGATCCCATTTACCCTCATCTACCACCCTCCTTCCCCTCTGATAACCACTAAACTATTGTCTGTGGTTATGAGTTTTTGTTTCTTCATCTGTTTGTCTTGTTCTTTTGTTGTTTTCAGTTTTATATACTACACATCAGTGAAATCATATGGTTCTTGACTTTTTCTGTGTGATTTATTTCGCTTAGCATAATAATCTCAAGATCCATCTATGTTGTCTCAAATGGCACTATTTCATCTTTTCTTATGGCAGAATAGTATTCCATTGTGTACATACACCACATATTTATCCAATCATCTACTGAAGGACACTTGGGTTGTTTCCATGTCTTGGCCACCATAAATAAGTCTTCAATGAACATCAGAGCACAGTTTTTGAGGGTAGTATCTTAAGGGGAAGGTTGATAGGGAGTACATTTTAAGATGATAGGACTTCCCCTCCCATCATAAACTTAATTTCTCATTTATCAATTTTATATATATATATATATATATATATATATATATATATATATATATATATTTTATGAAGACAGGAGGTTTACAAGAGAACATAGGTGGAAAACTAAAGCTGTGCCTTATCTGGATTGGTCAGTTCAAATTCTATTCTGTGATTTAGAATATGAAGTGAGGAACTTGTATTTATGTTGACCTTTGAAACCCTGAATGAAGTGGCTATTGGAAGCATTTTCAGATTCATGTTTTTGAACTGCCTGGAGTAAATTCAAAAGAGATAGAATATACTCTAACAAACAGTAAGAATTCCTTCACTATATTAGAAAAGGCATGTTTGGATTTTCAAGTAAATTGGAGTTATTGGCAATCACATATACCTCCTTCACTTCTCTGTTTATTCAATTTCTGTTGGAAACTAGGGCTAGAAAATTTTATGAGGCAATGTTGAGGTAAATGTGACCTAACAATTCTAAGAGGAAACTCCCTATGTACGGTTTGCTAATTTCCAGTATGTCCATGGTAATTAGAACAACCCTCCACCAAAAAGGAAGAAAGCTGTGTAAGTAAAAGTCAATTATTCTTCTGTTTGGTTTCCCAGGCCTGGGCCTTTTTTTCTTGCTATCTTTTTGGAATCCTAAGGAATAACTTGATACTCCATCACATGCCTGAGGTGCGTAGGGCATAGAAAGGGTGAGGAGAGGGGTGCTTGTGGCTACGTTTCTGTATTGAATTTAATTTTTCATTGATAATTAGACTCTCAAAGCCACCTGATATTTTTGACCAGCAGGAAACAAAAGCCCACTGATTGACTCAGGGGATGCAGTGGAGCGGCCCCCACTGTGCTCACACAGCAGCTCCACAAAGACTAAAAACATGAGCTGTGGCAAATTGGATCACCATACAAGTTCCAACTGGCCCATTGTGTACAAGTAGTAAATTGGGAGCTGATATTTCTGAGAACTATTTATTAGCAAAGCTTGGTGTTTTACTCCCTCCCTGCACTCCTCCCGTGTCACCTTTATTTTTTATTTTTTTAAGCAAACTGTTTTTTTTTTTTTACCAAGTTAGATGAGGAATCTAAAGCACGTGCAAAAAATTCAGGTAATTAAATCCAAAGAGTTGTCCAGGCTAGAAATGTACTCATTATATGTGACAAATTGAATAAAACATTTTTCAGTAATCTTAACAGGCATTTATGTGTGCATAATTGCACAAAAGGAAAATGGATGGCATTTGTAAGAGTTTACTGAAATGCAAAAAAATATTTAAAAAATTCAATCCTGTTGCTGCATGTTTTATTAAGATTTTTAAATGAAGATGTCTCAGTGACAGCTTCTGGTGGAGTGATCAGTTCTAACCATTTAGTACAAAAAAGGTGTGAAAATACTAGTCTGTGGCCAGTTAGCAGAAATTGTAGTTATACAAGCCTAGACCTGCATGGCTTACAGAAGAATTGATAACACTGAGGTTTTTTCAATTTGAGTAATGCAGAGAGGGAAAAATGGAGTCTGTTTCATTTGTTGCTTATGTATGTTCCATGTCTGAGAGTTTTAGCTTTTGGTGAGTTGGGAATATGGTATTATTACTACTACCAATATCATAGGGAAAATGTATATAAAAGCCTATATAACTGAAAAATAAGTTTATATTAATCTTTTATAATAAGACTTTTGAGATGATAACCAATTCATCTTATAGGTATTTATTTATTTAATTTTTTATGGATATGAGCACATATGGCACATTTTTGTTTCTGTGCTCTTCTGTTTTCATCCAGTGCATAAGCTAATTCCATGGCTAGTGAAACTCATTTGATGGGAGGAGCTCAGGCTGACATGGTTAAATACTGGTGTTTCAGCCAGGGAACATCATGAAGACCATCAGAGAGTGAGCGCAAGCATGCCCTGGTCATTATTTTGTTTCTGAGTATTAGGACTCAACCATCAAATATTAATAAATAACTATAATGCCCAATAATGTGTTAGGCATTATAGGGGATGAGAAGAGTATGAGGTTTGGTTTTTGACATCCAGAAGTTTATCATTTAATAGGTAAACAGAAGCTACCAACATAAAACAGTTAACAAACTATTCAACTGCAGAGGTTGTGAGTATAATATGGTAGTACTATGAATATTTGAATATCTACTTAGACATTCTTCTAGAAAGAACTGAAGTGTAGCCTAGGTGGGCAGGGTTATATATTTCTTATTTTAAAAATATATTTTATATATATTATATAAAATTATAATTTATGTTGTAAAAATATATTATAATATATTTCATATGTTTTCTGATAATAGAAATATATACTTGTATTATCAGATAATTATAATGGAATTCAAAGTTATCTTAACAAATTAGGAAAAATTTCATTTGCTTCTTGGGAACCAAAGCAGACAATAGAGACTCAGGATTCAGAGATACTGAACTATCTCAAAGACTAGGGGAATGTTATTGGAATATGGTATGTTGTAAGAAAACTTCATTTTTTGCTGTTACACATTTTGTAAAATGGAGAGATACTGAGAGAAGGAGCAAAATGAGGTATATTCCTCATTGGATTGCTGTGAGGTTTAAATAAGATAGATAAGATACAAGTGACTTGCTCTTGCTAAGTTTTCAATAAATGTTAGTTGTTTTAACAAAGCTATTGATAAAGGTTGAGTACTTTCTTCCCACTCAGGAACTGAGAGTAAGTTGAAAGTGATGGTGCATGGTTTTTCTCCCTGGGCTCTCAGGGGTTCAGGTGGGCATGTATGTATTGGATGTGACCTTCTTTAAGTTAGCTGGGACTGGGCCCAGGTGCTCTCCTTACATTTCTAGCACTGAGTTCCAATATCATCCCCTCTCCATCACTGCAGGAAATAGACCTAATTTCCAGATCCTGGGGACTCCTCTCTGTGGCATTTGACATTTTTGCCCTTCCTTTGGATCTTCTAAAATTTCCCCTCTTTCCTTGGTTTCTGGGATAATCACTATTTCTTATTTTTCCCACTGTTTCCTCAGTTTTTTTTGACGAGTTTTCTTCTTCTTCTTCTTTTTTTTTTTTTTTTTTTTTTTAGGGCAGTGTCACTGGCCCTCATATATGGGACCGAATCTGGGCCGCTGGCTTCCAAAGCCAGTGCTTAACCAACGCGCCACTCAGCCAGCCCTGACGAGTTTTCTTTTTCTGTTAGCATGCCACCCCCCAACCCCTCACCCTTCCCCTGCTTTTCAAACCTGAGTCCTATCCTCAACCTCCTTTTCTTTTTACTTCATCTAGGCTCCTTAGGAGATTCCCACTTGGCTCTAAAAAATGCATTTCCAATTTATTTCTCCTTATATGTTCTGTAGTTACTTTAAATTCTTCGACATGTCCACACAGAATTTATTTTCCACAACAAAAATGTTTCTTCTGTATTCTCTCTAGAAGTTATTGCTATTCTTATCATAGTCATCCAGTATTCTTTATTTAACTTAATGTTATTCATATCATAGGACGTCCAAATGTATCAGTTTGCCTAGGACTGAGGAATTTCCCAGGGCATGAGATGTTCAGTGCTAAAACTGCTAAAGTCCTGGATAATTTGGGATTAGTTGGTCACCCTAACTAGACATATCTGAGTGTTCTTCCACTTTCCCTTTCCCTCATCTCCTTCCTCTAATTAGTTACCAAACTCTAAGTATCTCACCTCAGAAATATCTCATGAAACTTTCTTTTTACCTCAGTATGAACTGAGATACTTCCCTGGAATGCTGTAATAGAACCCCACCTGGTATTCTTGACTATAACCTCACTCATCTTCTACACTGCCTGAGTAACCTGCATAAATTCAGATATAATCATTGTGGCAATATTAAACAGAAAGTTAAGAAGCGATAAATTCATGGAAAAATTGACTTCTGTCATAGATCAGGGGTTTTTGGCTCTTCAGCCTGACCACAAGAGCTGTGTGACTCTGAAATGAACTGATTGTAACCTCAGTGTAATAGATCTCCGTTAGAGATCAACACAATTTTCTCCTCAGCTTCTGGATCAATTTTTCCCCTCTGCCTGGACAGCAGTGCTTGCTTTTTAAATATTGCTATGGAACATCAACTTGCATTATAGTTGAATCAAAATGTAATAAAAAAAATTCTGTGACTATCTATGTACAAATAATTAGGTACTAGTGATAGGGTAAGAGATAAGAAATAGCAGAAAATATAAATTTTAACAAAAAACAAATTAGAAATTTTGCAACTTGGGTATATTATCTTAACCATACCTAAAGCAGCTTATCTCCCTGCACCCTACTCTAAGACTTGTCTCTTGTTTCAACAGTCTCACTAATAGTGACATCATTGAGTGCTCACTAATAATATGCTCCATCACCATGTCAGGTACATAAACTTGTAGTTTGTTGTGGTTTTAAAACACATCTACAAAGTCTTTGATATTCTACCTGTTAAGATCTGGAGCTTAATTCTCCTCCTCATGAGTGTGAGCTGGACTTGGTGACTTGCTACTCAAGAATAGTACATGGCAAGAGTGACAGTGTGTGTCTTTCAAGACTAGATTATAAAAGGCATTGTGGTTTCTTCCTTGCCCTCTCTTGGATCCCTCACTCTTGGGGAAAACATCTTGCATATTCTGAGGACACTCACACAGCTTTCTGGTGATGTGTATGTGGGGAGGAACTGTGGCTTCTTGATAACACCCAGCACTAACTTGCCAGACCTGTGAATGAATGACCAGCTTGGAGGCAAATCTTCCAGCCCCAGTCAAGTCTTCTGGTGGCTGTAGCCCTGGTCAACATCTAGACTGTAATTTCCTCAGTGACTCTGAACCAGAACTACCGAGGTAAGCTGCCCCCAGATTCCAGACCCATGAAATTATGTGAGATGGTAGGTGTTTATTGTTGAAACCCACTAAGTTTGGGGGTAATTTATTATACAGCAGTAGGTAACTAATACAGAGTAGTTTTTTTGTCCTTTCCTATTTCTTTCCTTTCAGCCCTTTCCCCAAAGATTCAGAGCCTCAGGTCACAATATGTTTTTGATGGTACTTCTGCAAAGAAGCTATTATATATTCTTTACCTCTCACTGTATTTACTGCTCTGTTATATTCTTCCACCTCTGAATTCTTGTTTTACCATGCACTCATTCTGTGGGCCTTTCTATCCTACATTATATGGAGACAATTCCCCACAGGTCTGTTGCATTTTTGAGTATTTTGTGAGCAGAAACACTAACTGCTTTTTTGTTCTGGATGATCTTCTCAAGGATGCAGGCTTGCTTACTGTCCCGTATGATAGAATTATGTCTTCCTCTGGAGCAAAGATCACACAGGCTTGCTTACTGCCCATTATAAAAGATTTGGGTTTCATAAATTCAATATCCCTCAGCTTCATGCAAACCTACTGTGTGTGCAGGATCCATGTGGCACTTAGAGGGTAAAAGGGTAACTGAAGCAAACATGATGCTCGTGTGGCTGATTGTGTCATGAGCAATTAGGTCCTTTGTCTTTGATGCAGGATCTCATGACTCCTACAGGCTAACTTGTCAGCTTGTAAGTAAGGTAAAATCTCAGACTCTTCACAGTTCTTGACAGTTTCAACCCATTCTCTTCAACCCCACCTAAAGCTGCAATCATGACCCTTTACAATTAATTCTTTTATTCATTCACCAAATGAAAACTGATTATACATGTTAAATCTCTAAATGCTCTCATTTTGACAGCACATGTGTTTGTTTGTTTGTTTGTTTGTTTGTTTTTGGATGCATCTTAGTAAATGCTTCAGCAAGGCAAACCTCAAGGACACTCTTCTCATTTCTGTCTTGGAACTCTGTAACATCTTCCCCTTATTCTTCTTCACAGAACCATGACCCCTACTGCTTATAGTGGGAAATATGAACCCATTGTTTTTTACCTGATTCTGCTTACTCCTTCCTTGCTTTCTCCTGTTTCCTTCAAGTACTTAATTCTTACATGTTACACAATAACAGTTAATTATAGATATAACTATGGTTTTTTTCTTTAAATTTTTTTTTTTTTTGAAGGCAGTGTCACTGGCCCTTATATGTGGGACCTGAACGGGGGCCGCTGGCTTCCCAAGCCAGCGCTTAACCACTGTGCCACTCGGCCGGTCCTTATGTTTTTGTTTTTTTTTAAAACAAAATCATATGTTACCACATATTGATACCTTCTCTCCTGTACAGAATGAGAAAAATCCATGAAAGCAAGAAACTTGGAATTTGTTTCTTTGTAAGACACTCAGATCAGGACAGAGTGTGCTCTCCATTGTGCTCACTTGCCCAGTGCTGGCAGACACAAATAATCTAGTTTCCTGGGATAATCTGAATCTCGTCTGGTGATATTGCCTTGTTTTTTGAAGGTAGGCTTAGAAACAATCACTGAAATAGCTCCAGTCCTAGGAAGCAGATGGCAACCCTTGAAATGGCCTCTGGCTGCCGCTGCAGAGCCATTCCTCTGTTTAGTCTGTCTTTCTTACCAGACTTAGCCTTAGCCTTTATCCAAGACTTTTTACTCTTTCCCTCAGGCTCCTATAGTTTAAGTCATCCTCCAGAAAAAAAAACAAAAATCCACCAAAGCTCTTCAATCTTTTGTCCGTTGAATAACTCTTCAGTTCTTTTTCTTATGTCCTTTAATGTTCTCTCTCTGAGATAAGATTGGGCTCCTTGGTTTCATATTCTATTCTCTGTGGCAAAGCATTAAAAATAAGAACTAAAAAAGTTTCACTCTATGGAGAATTTTTTTTTTTTTGGTCTCTTCTTCTCTTTGTGATGTTTAATCTATTCTGCAAACACAGAATTTTGGTTAATCTGTCCTTCACTCTATATATCTGTGCTCCTGGAAGTTCAGTCCTTGTGGGCAGTTTTTTTTGACAACTTTTATATATATAGCCTTTAAGGGATTACCTCCCTTCTCCAGACCCATTCTGCTGTAGGCTCTTGAACTTGAAGTAGTGTGTGTGTGTGTGTGTGTGTGTGTGTGTGTGTGTACACGCGCGCGCGCATGCATGTGCACACATCAGAAGGAGAAAAAGAATTTTATCACCAAGCAGGCTCTTTCAAGTGTCCTCAGCTAGTTTTAGAATATGTGAGTAGGGTGTGGAGGCAGAGGGTAAATTTTCCCCCTGATGATTTCACATGGCCAACAGTTTCTTCAATTCTGTAAAATTATAAAATAGCAGTTTTCCCTACCAGTTTCTTGACTTGCTATCCTGTAATTTGGATGGTCCCAAGTTGCTAATATGTAAAGTACTGAAAAGGGTAAAAATTAAGGCTCATTTTCATGTTGTGACTGTGCAACTTGGGGATTCATAACTAAACACATTTTATTGATGAAATGAGATAATAGATGGAAAATACGATATAATCTTCTTTTTGATACTATTCTTTTAAAGTGCTATAAAACCCTAATGAAAACAAACTATATTATGTTGGAAATGTCTTTATTTTCTGAAAATAGAAAATATTCTTTTTTATTCTATTTGTTTTATAGCAGAATTAAATATTCTTTTTCTGAACTTTAAAAAATATTTTTACAAGTGACTTTCAGAAAAATATTAGCTAAGTATATGTAGAGTTTTTCACTTGACATTTCAATTTGTGAAGATTTTTTCCTTGGGCCAAATTATTATCTATATTACATATTATGAAATTTCTAGAAATTATTACATAACTGGCAAAGACATGGGGCTTAAGGTATTATGATATGCCTCACTGTATCTGCTGAAGACATGTATACATTTATAAAAATTATAAAATATTTCAAACATGCTAAAAAAAGAAAATAATATAACTGATACTCAGATTAAGCCTATTAAATTTTTGTCATCGGTGCCCCAAATCCCATCCTTCTCTCTCCCTTTCGAGGTACAGTAATACCTTGGTTTGTGAGCATAATTCGTTTTGGAAACAAACTACTCATATTGCAAGACATTGCTCATTTACCACGTTAAAATGTGTTAGAAATGTTTGCTTGTCTTGCGGAACACTCACAAACCACATTACTCTTAATCCAAGGTTTTATTGTACAGTTAATTTTATTGCATCACAGGTTGGGTTCCCCAGGAAACAGGCTCTGTGACTCTGAGATTGATATGTGGAGGTTTTCTTGTGGGGCGCTCTAAGGAGGCACACCTGTGAGGGGTGAGGGAAGCAAAATTGGGTAAAGTTGGGAGAAGTTGCACTGGGATGCAGCCACAACAGATGTTCCCACTGATCTGACGTGGCAATGGCCCTGCAAAATGGCCTCAGTTGAAGCAAAGAGGTCAAGTCTGTTCTCTGCGTTGACTAGTTATTGGATGCAGTCTTTCCCTGGGGAGGAGGTGTAACCTTGGGTAAGACAGCTTTTTTTTCTGCTGAGTCCTAAGTCTGACAACTATGCTGCTGTAAACATTCATGCACAGGTTTTTGTGTGAACATAAGTTTTCATTTCTTTAGGATAAAAACCTGAAAGTAGAATTTCTGAATCATATGGTAAGTGTAGGCTTAATTTTATAATTAAACTAAACTGTTTTCCAAAGTGGCTGTATCAAATTACATTCCTATCAGCAATGTATGAGAGTGCCAGTTGCTCTACAGACTCAATAGCACTTGGTATTGTCTTTTTAAAAAGCCATTCTAATGTATGTATAATGGTATCTCATTATGGTTTTAGTGTGGAATTCCTAATGATGTTGAATGTCATTTCATGTGTTTATTTGACATTCCTATATTTTCTTTGGTGAAGTATCTGTTCGTATCTTTTTCCCATTAAAAAACCCACGTTGACTATTTTCTTATTGCTAAGTTTTACAAGTTCTTTATGTATTCTGAAAACAAATAATTTGTCAGGTATGTGATTTACAAATATTTTTTACCAATCTGTCTTGTCTTTTCACTCCTTTTGTTTTCTTTCATAAGACAACATACTTGGGGTGCCAAAAAAATGTATACAAGTGGACATTTTGGTCATCATTGCTCAAGCAGTAGTTCACCATAATTAAAAGTATCTGGACACTGATGGTAACTACTTTGAGCACCTCTTGTAATTGCAAAAGTGAAACGTGACTTGTATTCATCTTCTGTTATCAGTATATATTGAGTATTACAATTTTAATAGTTTGTTTCCTTTCTTAAAATGTATATACATTTTTTTGGCACCCTCTGTATTTTAATTTTGATGAAGTCTAATTTCTGAATTCTTTTCTTTAGGATTAGACTCTTGATGCCCTTTTTAAGAAGTCTTTAACACAAGGTCATGAAGATTTTTTGCTTTCTTTTAAGAGTTTTATATGTTAATGTTTTTTTTGTTGTTGTTTGTTTTTTAGGAGGGCAGTATCATTGGCCCCCATATGTGGGATCCATCCGAACCGGGGCCACTGGCGTCCCAAGGCAGCTCTTAACCACTGTGCCACTCAGCCGGCCCTATTTTAATGTTTTACATGTAGACCTTTGATTTATTTTGAGCCAGCATTTGTATATGGTATTAGGTTCAGGTTGAAATTCATGTTTTTTTTCCCCTGCATATGGACGTCCAGTTGTGCCAGCACCATTTGTTGAAAAGACTGTTCTTTCTCTGTTGAGTTTCTTTTTCACATTTGTCAAAAATCAACAAACCATATTCATGTGGATATATTTATAAACTGTCTATAGTGTTCCACTTATCTATGTGTCTATCCTTTCATTGTTCATCAGTGTCATGGTTACTGTAGATAGTGCATCTTAATATTGGGTAATGTGACAATACAACAAGAAGATGGCAACCTGCAAACCAGAAAGGAGGCCCAACACCTTGATCTTTGTCTTCCCAGTCTCTAGAAGTGTGAGTAGTATATGTTCATTGTTTAAACCACTAGGTTATGGTATATTTGTTATAGCAGCCCAAACTGAAACAGTCATATAGACATATCCACGATTATAGTTGGAGACGTCAACACTCCTCTCAGTAATCAGTAGAATAATCAGGCAGAGAAGCAGCAAGATATAGGAAGTTTGAATACTACCAACCAACCTGACCTAATTGACATATATAACACACAACCCACCAACAAGAGAATATGCATTCTTTTAATGTGCCTGTAAAATAGTCACCCAAATAGACTACATTCTTAAATTTTAAAGAATTGAGCTTATTCAAATTCTGTTACGTGCCCGTGATATAATTAAACTAGAAATCAGTAACAGAAGGATATCTGGAAAATACCCAAATATTTGGAGATGAAATAACATACTACTTAATAATCCAGGGGTCAGAGAAAAGTCTCAAAATATTTTGGACTGAATGAATATGAAAAAAATGACATAAAAGTTTGTGGGTTATAACTAAGGCATGCTTAGCTTAGAGGGAAGTTTATAGTACTAAATGCATATATCAGAAAAGAAGTACATGTACCAAATCAATGATCTAAGCTTCCATTTTAAGAATCTAGAAAAAAAAAAGAGAAACTCAACCCAAAGAAACCAGAAGGAAGAAAATAAAGATAAGAGAAAAAAAATCAATTAATTGAGAACAGAAAGGCAAAAGAGAAAAATCAATGAAATAAAAAGCTGTTTCTTAAAAAAAAAAAAATTGAAACAGTATTCTAGCCATATTGATCAAGAAAAAGAAAAGAAGACAAATTACCAACATCAGGAATGAAAGAGGGGATATCATTGCACTGCTTGGTGTGTGCCTATTTAAAATTGTGGGTTTTTTTTTTAAATGCACGCTCTTAAAATATTTTAATACCTATATACACTCATGAATACATAACCACAGTTAAGAAAATGATACCCATTATTCCAATTGTTTCCTTGGAGACTTTTTTTATGCTCTTCAATTACAAAGACAACCACCAATCACCTTTCTGACACTATAGCTTACTTCGCATTTCTAGAATCATGTAGTATATACAATATTTTTGTCTGGCTCTTTTAATGAGACATAATTATTTTAATATACATACATATCGTTGTGTGTATCAAAAGTTTATTTTTATTGCTGAATAATATTCTCTTATATAGATATCCTACAGTTTGTTTAGCTAATTCATTTATTATTTTTCTTCTTAAAAATACATTTATTGGGGTACAGTGGTTGGTAAAATTATATAGGTTTGAAGTGTACAATTCTAAAATACATTATGTATATATTGTATTATGTGTTCATCATCCAAAGTCAGTTCTCATTCCATCACCATGTATTTGACCCCCTTTACTCCCCTCCACCACACCCCTCTTTTGCAACCACCAAAGTTTTCTGCGTCCTTGAGTTTTGGTTTGTTTGTTTGTCTTAGTCATTTGTTTCTTTCAGTTCTGTATCCTGCATATGAATGAAATCATATGGTTCTTACCTTTTTCTGTCTGAGTATTTAGTTTAGCACGATAATCTCAAGATCCATCCATGTTGCCGCAAATGGCAGTATTTCATCTTTTCTTATAGCAGAGTAATATTCCATTGTATGTATGTACCACATCTTCTTTATCCAATCATCTATGGAAGGACATTCTGATTGTTTCCATGTCTTGACCACCGTAAATAATGCTGCAATGAACATAGGGGTACATATATCTTTACGGATAAATGTTTTCAGATTTTTTGGGTAGCTACCCAGAAGAGGGATTACTGAGTCATATGGTAATTCTATTCTTAATTTTTTGAGGAATCTCCATACTGCTTTCCATAGCGGCTGTACCAATTTACGTTCCCACCAACAGTGTATGAGAGTTTCTTTTTCTATATAGCCTCTCCAACACTTGTTATTATTTGTCTTATTGATAATAGCCATTCTAACTGGTGTGAGGTGGTATGTCATTGTGATTTTGATTTGCATTTCCCTAATGGCTAGTGAAGTTGAACATCTTTTCATATATCTTTGGCTGTTTGTACAAGGTCTGACAATTAAGTTCACAAACTCGTCCTAGAAAAAGGACTACATACCTCATTGTTGAATATCACTATGGTCACCTTTGAAGTATCCCCCTTGGGAGGCTATGCACCAATGCCAGCACCTAGTCCACCCTTCAAAGCAATTTTGGAACTCTTTCTGGAATGGCCATCAGAGTTGTCATGTTACCCTTGATATCCTGAATGTCATCAAAATGTTTTCATTTCAATATTTCTTTTGTCTTCAGGTAAAGAAAGAAGTCATTGGGGGCCAGATCAGGTGAGTAGGGAGGGTGTTCCAATACAGTTATTTGTTTACTGGCTAAAACCTCTCTCACAGTGTCATGTGAGCTGGTGCATTGTTGTGATGCAAGAGCCATGAATTGTTGGCAAAAAGTTCAGGTCATTTTCATCTAACTTTTTCATGCAACCTTTTCAGCATTTTCAGATAGTCAACTTGGTTAACTGTTTATCCAGTTAGTACAAATTCATAATGAATAATCCCTCTGATATCAAAAAAGGTTAGCAACTTCATTGCAACAAGTTCACAAACTTAATTTTTGACCTTGTATATATAGGTTTATTTCTGGGTTCTCAATTCTGTTCCATTGGTCTGTGTGTCTGTTTTTCTACAATACCATGCTATTTTGATTATTGTAGTATAATTTGCAGTCAGGGAGTGTTATTATATCTCTGGCCTTGTTTTTTTTTCTTTCTCTGGAGTGCTTTGGCTATTTGGGGTCTTTTGTGATTCCATACAAATTTGAGGAATTTTTGTTCTATTTGTTTAAAAATTATTAAATCTTCTTGGTGAATTGAATTTTTTATCGGTATATAAGTCCCTTTTTGTCTCTGGTAACTTTCCTTGTTCTAACATCAGCTTTGTCTTAATATACCCATGCCAGTATTTGTAAAATGAGTGTTTGCATAGTATATCCTGTTGTATCTTATTATTTTTAACTTTTAAAAAATAGCTTTACATGAATTTCTTTTAGATAGTATATAGTTGAGTCTTTTTAAAAAAGTCCAACCTGACAATCTCTGTCATTTACTTAGGATGTTAGACCATAGATATTTAGTATAATTGTTGATATGGTTGGATTTTAGCTTACTGTTGTCTTAATTTTTTGTTAACTTTTTTTGTTTTTCATACTTTTGTTTTGGGCCTCTTGTCACCGTTTGATTTATTTGAATTTTTAGAATTCATTCCCTTTATCTGTAGTGCTTTTTAGTATATGTATATCTTTGTACAGTTTTTCTTTTAGTGATTGTTTTAGGGACTACAATATACATATCAAAGTTTATGCAATCTCTTTAGAATTAATATTTTACCATTTTATGTAAAATTAAAGCACCATAGGTCCCTTTACCCTTTCCCATTTTTGATGTATTATTAGTTGTCATATATATTGCATCTACATTGAAGATCTCATCATACAGTGTTATAATTTTTGCTTTTAGCAAAATGCATCCAAATGTAATGCTAAAATATTAACATTTTGATAATAAAAAGATATCAAATGTATTTTATAAAATACTTCCACTATGTTTATCACTACTTTAAATAATATAATTATATTTAATAGTGGCCACACAGAAATACATCACTGAAGAGGTCTGGAATGCTGACACCTTCTTTCCTATCCCACTTTCTATCTACCCACTTTTCCCATCTTAGAGCCTATCCGTCCTTCAGGGCTCAGCAAAAACAATATCTTTTCCATTAAGTCTGTACTGATTCCATCTACTCTCTGAAATTTCATTAGTATACTTGTGTTTCTCTTATGGCATCTGTAACACCTCCCTTATGGTCCCCTGGTGGAAAAGGTCTTATCTTGAACTGCATATGATAGAAACTCAATAAATATTTGTTGAGTGGATGCATGAATTAAGAGCATTAATGGATTTATAAGAGCCCTTAAGCCATGTGCGTGCCTTACTCTATTAGTTTCTCATTAGTGACAGAGTGCTGTTCTAATTCATAAGAGGAGCTCTCAAAATAAAGAAACGAACTACACAAAACAGCATACGTTTTCAGTTGTTCTTATTGGAAATGTGTGTTCACAGGGAACCTCTGACTATCTTTTCTTGGACAAAATGATAGTGCTATAGAGAGTAGCTCAGGGGAGTTGGAGTGGGATGACAGCATGATAACAGTAAGTGGGGACAATGCTACTGCAATTTCTGTAGGTGGGAATGTTATCTGTAATTTTTTTTTTAAGTGTTGTTCTATAGTTTATTGTGTGTGGTTGTTTTTTTTTAGGGCAGTGTCATTGGCCCTCACATGCAGGACCCGAACCGGGGCCGCTGGCCTCCCAAGCCGGCACCCAACCACCGTGCCACTCAGCCGGCCCATGTTATCTGTATATTTAAAAATTATTCTAGGACTTTTGAAAAGTCTGATTTAAAAATATTATACAATCTACTGAAGACATCCTCTTGGATTTGGAAGTAGATGTTTGTTTTGTGCGTGGTGGAGAATGGTTGTGAGCCTTTCGTTTTGGTGCTCTGAAAATGTGAATTTCTTAGTTGGACACTGAAGCATCAGGTCCTTCATCTCAAGATGTCAAGACAAGAAGACCCTGCTTTTCCTTGACAACAGGAGTATAGGAATGGATAATAAGATGATAAATAGCTCTTAGAGTGTATGAATGGTGTGCTTTTTGTCATCCAGAACACGTGCTTTTTCTCTTGTACAATGCAAGATAGGTACAATTGTAATTATCATATTACCTAGCCAGTTAGCTATTCTGTGAGACTATGATTATGCAGAGTGTAGAGAGAACTTTATTTATCAACTTATTCTCAAGAAAAAAACAAAGCAAAAAGCTAAGCCAGCACATCATCTAATTCTCAATGTAAAATAATGCAGAAGCGCGGAAGATGAACATCTGATTTGTCACATCTGATACACTAATGTTTTATCCAAAAGGAAGAACACATTGTAACTTGCTCAGTCATCTGCATAAACACCACCTGGCCCTTTACAGGCACCTACTCATGCAACAAGAATCAACGAATGGCAGCTTTGCTCATAGCCTTTTCACTGGTAGAAATAGAAAAATCTCTTCTTTCTTTAAAAACAAAACATTTATGTATCAAAGGAGCAGTGTCTAATACTTTTTGTTTTTTCAGCAGCATAAGATCTAGGTGATTAAAGTGAAGCCACTGGAACTTTCCATATTAGGGAATATATGATAACAAATTGCCTAGTTTTTGAACAGCTAAACAAATTTATTATCCTTTCAAAAGAGGGTAGATCAAATCAGACCTTGTGCAATTGGGTATTTATTGTAACATGAAGCCACTTTCCCCCCGGGTATGTCAGTAAGTCTTGCATTGGAATAGCTATAGTTTTTAGTGTAAAATATTTTGCCAGAGATGGGAGATTTTTTTCCCCTCTGAACTGACACATTCGGGTTGTATGCCTCAGTGAGCATATCTTCGTGCTACATTACACACATGGAGGTAGCATCACATTTTCCAGTTGTACTAATATAAAAATGAGGACCTGGATCTCTAAAGTATATCGTACCAGTCTTGCATGTTTTCAAAGGAAAGTAAGTGCAAGGGTGAATGATAACTTATAGGCTGTCATAAAGAAAAGGTTAAGAAAAACAAATCTCACTTGCATTTACATTTTAGGTTCAAGTTGGCTAACTACAGGGTGACAACTGTCTTGTTTTCCCCATTGAGAAAACCCTGCCAAAGTCTCAGTGTATTTCTGCCGAGAGGATAATTGAGGAAGTTAGTCTTCTGGGTGTACCAACTTTTGGTTTTTGTTTTATTTTAAAGAGGAGATAGTGTTCAAGAGCCATTGAACTCCAGCCTCGGCTTGTTTTTTTTATATACTGCCTGTGGGACATCTCTAGTCTCCAAAAATTCCTGTCTTGAAATGTATCTTCCAGTCATCTATCACCCTAAAATTCTTCCTGGGGTTACTTGACAAGTGGCAGTCTGCAGCTCTTTCCTATTGGGTTTCTGGACCACATGCCCTCAGTGCTTCCATTAACAGCTTCCTTATGCATCTATCTGGCGGTGGCAGCGGTTGGACCCTCTCTTGTTTTAGATTTAATGCATTATGATATTATGCTGTTTAATTGCCCAAGAAATCTCTGTCAACCCAAGGCAAATGTTTAATTTTGTTTACACTGTTGAAATGCATCTTTCATTTGTCTTTCATTTGGCAAAGAATCCTGTCTTATTACGTCCTCTGATTCATGCTGAAAAGAATGCCTGGATTTCTGTGTGAGCATCAGGGCCTCATTTCAGCAATTAACATGAAATTACACTTAAAAAATACCTAAAGCACACCAACCATTATGTTACATGGCATCTCATTTCATTTGCCCTGCAAGTGTACAAAGTATGCAATGTTTTCCAAATAAGGAAACTGATACATAGACAGGTTCCATAACTTTCTCAAGGTTATCCAGCTACCCAGGTATACCAATTGCTTGAGAATTTGTTTCGGTATCAGGAGCTGAGCAACCTACTTCTAGAAAGTGAATTTAAACTCAAGTCCCTTAGATGAATAAATTAAAAGCATCATTTCCTTTTGCTGCTGACTGAAAGTTGAAAATTCAAATGTTTATGGAGAAACAAGGCAGGTCTCATAATATGGTGAAACAGGAGGTTAATAATAAAGAATGGTGGGAACTGTAGTAAATTCAGACTTACATCCTTTGTATAAATCATCCAGGTGACTGTTGCCCTGTAAGAATGAGGGTCCAGGGATAGTATCATTGCTAGACTGACTACATGGTACATTTGTGCAAATTAGAAAAAGACACTCCTTTCCTTTAGCGAATAAAGACCTGGCTTGGCAAATGAGTGTGTGTTGGATGTCAACCCCATTTACTACTTAGCCTCATTCTCTGTGCAAGGTACTGTCTATATGGTCTTTTTCAAGAAAAGCTGGACATCTGGATTTTTAAAGTGAATATTTTTATTTTTAAATGTTGGCAATGAATTCAAGTTTTTAAACACCACTGTTGGGTTGAATCAAATTCCTATGTGTGTTGGATTTGCTCTGCTGGCCACCATTTGAAACTTATGAATTATAGGCTAAGCCTCAGAAGTGAAAGGTAACACTTTTTATTTGTTTGGTTATCATGCTTCTAAAAATCTGGAGACAAAACTGTTTTCAATTTTGATCCCAGAAGAAAGAAGCATTTCTGTATCTGAATCCTAAAGACTGACATGAAGAGAAATACCTTTGTTTCTGAGGAGTCTAGCTGTTCTAGTCATAAAAAATTCTCAGGTGGTTTGTTATTTGATAATTACCTATATCTAAAACAAGTATTTAGGAGTTAAAAATGCATCAAGGTTAACGGTAAAAAGTAAGTAAAAATTGTATAAATCTCAAATTACCTTGAACTTTTCTTTTAGATGTAGAATGAATATTAGTTATGGCCTATGATTGGTGTTCAGACAATATTTGATGATGCTAGTAAGTTGAGCAAAGAATAACACCAGAGAAAATTTGCATTATTTCATCCGTAAAATAATTTGCTTTTGGGTCATGGGCTTATGTTGTCCCCGAATAATTTTGCCATAGTCTAAGATAATTATTACTCATTTTAAGTTTTAGCTTGATTAAGTTTTATCTTGGTAATGACTCCTTCTTTTTATGTTATTTGATTTAAGCAAATAAAACGAAACCAGGCCTTACTTGGGTCAATGGAATCATGAAAGATATGTATTGCAGGGAAAAGGTATAGGTACCAAAGGTATACCTAAACAACCCTTGTGCCTTCTAATCTGGGAACTCTTGTCTGGAGGAATGATGGGACATTTCCCATCATTCAGGGAACTCTTGTCTGGAGGAATGATGGGACATTTCCCATAGAGTGAGAACAAATTGATACTTTTTGTAGAGGTGGGAAGAAAATACCAGGTCTGTGTGAGTGATTACTAATGACCTCATTTGATGAAATGCAATTCTTTCACGCACTTGCGTTGTTTAGACCTTATGTAGTCGTTACTTTTGTGAGGTTCTATAAGCATAAAGTCCTTTTTCATCTTCAGAGAAAGTACAGGATATGTCAGTGGGAACACTTTATGTTATTTTTTTTCCTTCTCACCTACAAATATGCCTGGGATCTGAAGGAACCCAAACTGCAAAACTACAAAAATTTAAGCTATTCACTTGAAATTGTTGCAAGCATATCTAATTATATAGACTCCAGTGCATTCTGGACAAGAGTGTCCTTTATTGTTCAGTGAGAAACCTAGAACTCATTTTGAATGGGTTCCCAAACTGTGGTACTAAAGTGAAAAGGTTTCACTAGAAAATAGGTTGGAGCTACAAAGTAAGCACACAGCTATTGTTCTTTCTGGCCTTTAATATGCAGCTTCTTGACTTTTATGGAAGCTAAGGACGTATATTTTTCTTGCCAGAAAAAAGTATCCATAAGACAAGCCTGTTAAGATATTCAGCTTCCGTTTTTCTTCTAACATGTTGCTTTTGGCTAGAACATCAGAGCTGGAAGGAATCTTAGTGAGCCACTCGATTTCCAAACTATGCTACTTGGAAACCCAAGCTGCTTTGGATGTGTTTCAGGGTTCCTATAAGAGTTTAATTAAATTTTCATTTAAAAATATGTAGTCAATTCTCAATTATCTAGGCTATCTTAGGAAGTAAAGAGGAACTTGTTAGGCAGGGATTCAGAATCCCAACCACATTTCAGAGAAGGCAGCTTCAACTTTATTCATCCATTTATTGAGTAAATATTTATCTAGCACCTATGACAAGGGCTTGTTTTAGGTGCTAGGAATAAAGTGGTTGAATTAAGTAGACAAAGTCCCTGGTTTGACAGAGTTTATATTCTGGGGTAGAGTGGGACATGGGACAAGAACAGATTTCGAATGAGCACGCTGGAGGAATGAACAACTAGAAGGCTTGGAGCACCTACCCACAATATGTAGTGGGTTGTAGTCAAACTCTGTTGTCTGTGCTGGAGCACAGTGGACAAGGAGGAGAAAGTGAATAGATGAAGTCAGAGAGGTATTGGAGCAACAACAGGTAGATTCCCCCAGAGCATGATAAGGAGTTTGGATTTTATCATAAGTACAGTAGGAGTGATACAATCTGATGTATGATTTAAAAGGATTGTCCTGGCTCCTGTGTGGCAGGTAGCCTACAGTATGGCCATAAATGGAAGCAGCAAAGGCTCTTAGGAAATTTATGTCACTTTCTACTTCTGAGCATGATGTTGTAGGCTGTGGCAAGGCAATGCTTCTGCTGAAAACAACTAGAAAAAGGTAGATAAATTTCAAAACTCATAATTTTTGAAAGCACTATAGAGCTATGGGAGCAATGAAGACAAAACAGACTACAATTTTGGAAAAGAAGCTGATGATAAGGAGCAATTTTTCCTTCTGAGGGTATTTGATAATTTGGGGTGTAGCCTAAGATACAGAATTTGGCCCAGGCTGAAGGCTACTTCTGGGGGAAACAAAGGCTTTAGTGGTTGTGTGGAGCTAGGGTATCAAAACTCAAAACTGGAGGCATATCAGATGCGTGGCTAGTTTTCTCCATATGTAAGATATCTGCTGAACTTTGAGGTTTCATGGAAATTAAAGAGTTATGTTGAAAGCTTTTGAAAACTAGAGTGAAATACCTTGTAGTCTTATGATGTTTAGGAAACAAAGAATTCTCCAAAGGAGGAGGCCCCAAAACAAAGTAGGCAAGGGATGAGATCCCTAGAAGAAATGGTGAATTGATCTACTGATCCTTTTCATTTGGGACACTTACTAAACCTGAGTACATCTAGAGGTGTAAACCCAGGCCTTACCTTTGGCAGAAAACCATTCCTGGAAAACAGAAACCAGCAGAAATGTGGAGTTTTTTTTGGCTGGAATAACAAAATTGGAGACATAAGGAGTCTCAGAGACACAGCTGATCTTCCCTTGAAGATATTTGCCACATTTGAAGTGGAGGGGAGTAGGAAGCTAAAGAACTAAGCTGTAAACCTCTGAAGGGCAGAACTGAATCTCCCTCAGTCTTTTAGATTTGGGAAATCAAAATATTACCAAGTTTACAATTAAAAGCCCTGGGGGAGCCATGCTTTAAGAACAGAGTCAAGCAGATGTAGATTGAGTTTTATCAAATCTTCATCATAGCCCCAGCCCAGTTGAAGCCCTGATTGTTTTGAGATGATTAGTTCCTCTGATAGCTGTCCTTGCTATTGTCAGAGAGAGGAAAGCCTTTCTGGTGGGAGTTAGCATCACCCAGAGGCTTAATGGTTTTTTGGAATTGGAAAAGAGCCAATAGAGAATACCCAAGCAGAAGCACAGATTAAAAAAATAATGGAAAAAAAACCCAGATAAGATCAATGTGGAGCATTCTGAAAAGAACATGTATTTGAAGTCCCAGAAGGAAAGGAGGAGAGAATAGAGTACAAATTATATTCAGAGTTAATGGCTAACAGTTTTCCAAAACAATTAAAGACATTGATCCACAGATTTAAACAGGATAGATGCAATGAAAACAATACATGGAATCTCATATATAAAAGTGCAGCAAAATTAATAAATAGACAAAGTCTTAAATTTGGACAGAGAAAGACATTACTTTCAAAAAACATCAATAAGACTTACATATAACTTCTCAACTGAGATCATGGAAGTCAGAAGACAATGGAATAGCATCTTTGGCCTGAACAAGGAAAACTGCCAAGCTAGAATTCAATAACCAGTGAAAATATACTTCACATTTTAAGGTTAAATAAAGAGATTTTCAGACAAAAATAGAGAGAATTTGTTGCTACTAGGCCTTTACTGAAATAGTTAGGGGAGTTCTTCAGAGAGAAGCATGTACATTCAAGAGGGAATAAAGAATACCAGAAAAGGCAAATATAAATGAATATTGATTGTGCAGAACAATAATAGTATTGTCTTTTAGAGCTTTAAGTTGATATATAACTAAATGCATGACAAAATAATATAAAAAACAAGAGAGGATTTAACAGAATTAAAGTGTTTTAAGGTTCCGGCAGTATTCGGAAGTGATAAAAGCAATAATTTACAGAATGTAATAACTTTATGTATGATATAATCTATGTAATCTATAAAAGAACAGTGAAAAGAATAATATAACAATTAACAGAGGAAAAGATGAAAAAAACATTTCATGAATCCAAAAAAAGGAGAGAATAATAAAAACAATGTAAAACAGAGAGTAAAATAGAAAGTAAATTGTAAAATCATAGCTATAAACCTATTATGTCAGTAATTGCATTATAAGTAAATGGTCTAAATACTCCATGTAAAAGACTGAGATTGTAAGACTGGATAGAAATACAAAACCCTACTAAATGCTGCTTATAAAGAATAAAGGATGCATATAATTGAGGACATAGAAAAGTTAAAAGTGAAAGGGTAGGAAAAGATAAAAACTAGCCAAAAGAAAACTCTTATAGCCTTACTGATATAAGACAAAGTCGAAATTTAAGGTAAGAAGCATCATTAGAGATGAAGGACATTTCATAACTGTAAAAGGTACAATCCAACAGGATGGAGGCTAGTGCAGTAATCTAAGCCAGGGATGATGGTGACGTGGGCTTGAAAGACAGCTGTGGATGTAAGGGGAAGTAGTCATTCTGGGTATTTATTGTGGATAGGAGCCAATATGACTTGCTGCTGGTTTGGGTTATGGACAAAAGATAGGTATCAAGGATTATTTCAAGGTTTTTGTCATGAGGTACCAGATGAATGGCAGCACTATTTACTGAAATGGGGAAGTTTATTGAGATGTGGTGATAAAGAAAGAGAAATAAAAGTTCTCTTTTGGCCAAGTGGAACAGGATTTGGGGAAACAGCAGTAATTCAGTGTGTTTTTTGTTGTTGTTGTTTTGTTTTTGAGGGCAGTGTCACTGGCCCTCATATGTGGGACCTGAACCGGGGCCGCTGGCCTCCCAAGCCAGCGCCTAACCACTGCGCCACTCGGCCTGCCCAGTAATTCAGTTTTGAATGTATAATAGAGTGGTGCTGCTGAGAAGACATTGGATACACAAAACTTCAATCTAGTATAATTCCCTCATTTTACAGATGAAAATATTGAGGTTTCAAAACTTGCTTATAGTTACACAGCAAGTAAACGGCAGAGCCAGAGCTAAAGCTCAGATCTTTTGGAGCTAAGCCGAGTGTTTCAAACCATACCATATGATATTTCTAAATTTGCTTTGTTGAACTGCAGAAAATATTTCCTATAGAATAACAATAATTGTTAAAATGTAGTGGATGTGTACTATATGGCAGGTATGGTGCTAAATATTTGAGATAACTTTTCTCTTAAAGTCTTCTATAGCCCAATGAGGTAGATACTACTATTATCCTAATTTTTACAGAGAAGAAAACTGAGCATTTGAGGTTAAGTGTTTCCCAAGGTTACATAATTGGTGAAGCTACTCAGATAACCTGGGAGTTCAGTGCCTGTACCCACGGTCTTAACCACTATGCTTTATCTTTTCTTACTATGGTAGAAAATAACACTCAAATTGCGCTGTGTCCCATTTTGTTTTCTTGATATTTTTCATGGAGTTATGATCAGTTTACACATAGGCTGTTTGTTTTCTTTTTGGCCCTCCAATTTTTTCCTTAGATTTTAAATTTGACTGAGGAGCAATTTCCATTCAATTATATAAGGGAATGGACTGATACTTCCACAAGGCTCTTTTCCGAGGGACCAGGATGAATGTTTCATCAGGACATAGGATGACTTCTTAAGTTTCAGTTGTTGTTAAGTGCTCTTTTTGGAACAAAGGAGTTATTAGAAATCATTTGTAATAAAAGCCTCTTCACTTTTTTCTATATAAAAGCCTTTTTATTTTTGTTGACCTCTTTGGAAATGACAGAGAAAATGAAACCGGCAAAAAAATAAATAAATAAAATAATCCAGAAAACCCAACATCTCATCCAAATTACCTCTCCAACCAAAACTAAGACATTTTCAGAAAAAGGAGGCTTGTTTTTGGTCTTTAATCTAAGGGCAGTGAAAAAGCCGAGGTAGTCTGTGGGAGTACTTTAATCAACTTAATGGAGTCTGCAGACTACAGGCTTTGGGCTAGTACAAAGAGACACTCAGATGTAAGCCGGTGAGTGAATGCTTTCACAGGGCATCAGGCTAAAAACAGCTCTGCAATAAGAGGTGCAGTCCAAGCAGAGTCAATGATATGGTCCATTCCGGCTGGATTGATAGAGTCTCGAAATGGGTAATATTACCAAAGGTGTAGTGGCAAAAGTCAGCTGGTCCTCCATCTAGCATAATTTCTTTTATAAGGTGCTCATGAGGAAAAAAGTGCATGGTGATGGACATTTGTTAGTTCAAAGGTTTTTACCTCTTTATTCTAAAGCCAAATTGTGAATTCACAGGGCTTAAAATATGTATTCATTTTATCTTACTAAAAGAAATCAAAGACAGAAAACTTTTCATTTTATCTTACTAAAAGAAATCAAAGACAGAAAACTTTTCTTCTTCCCAATGAGCTTGTCTGTTTGAAATCATAGGGTGTTTGTACATATGGTCTCCTAATATCTTAACTGAAGTTTTGTGATTTCAATGGGAGTTGGTAACACATCATTCTTCCTTAAAGAGTTGCAAGGAACTTCCACAAAAAGACAGACTTGCTTTCTCTTCCTTATCAATAATTATAATTTAGTTTATTGTAAAGTGAAACAGAGAACACTATTAATATATATTTTAAATGGCCTGAAAGACCGTTAATCCCTCCTCTCCTTTTCAATTAAAATTGAGTAGTTTGTTTTGCTATAATCTCAACCCTTGAGTATATCTATTCATAACTTTTGCTTCAACAAAACTTCTGACCCAATTAAACAGGTTTTGAGCATGAACATTGTGTACTGTGTTGGGTGACTGATGGTAGTAAAAATATGAAGATTTTAGCAGTACAACTAAAATAACTCTACTGAACATTACTAATTGGTGTTTGTTATTATTGACCCATGGAATTTTTCCCGCAGGCACATCCTTCATACAGTGAATGACTGGCTCACTAGTCTCTATGTATGGTATTTTCTTGTCTGACCCACAATCCATACTTTACAATTTACCTTTTTATCCATTTGATTCAGTTTAAAGTATGATTTCAGTAACTGACAGTTTGTGAAAACGGAGAAATACTCATTTTTTAAAAAGTTGGGAAAACAGAATAATCTGCTAGCAGTACAAAAACATTGATGACACTACCCAGTTTCCCAGAAATATGTCGTTCATCATCTCCTGAAATGTGAATCAGAGCCCTCATGAAAGGTGAATGAAGAGAGAAAAATTAAGATATGGCCACAAACAAAAGCAGCATTAGTAATTCAGGTAAATAAAATTTGTATACAAAAGAAAACTGTCAAGGTGATGAAGAATGTTACTGCAAGTCCAGGACATTTAGGCAACAGGAAAATGAGTTGAGGTTTGATCATGTTTTACATTCCACATAGGGTTTTATGTGATTTGAATTTTCTTTTCCTGATTCCATTGTTTTAGCAAATATTATCCACTTATCTATAATCTTTTCTAGGTTAAATGAATTCAAGTTTTCCCTTTATTGACATTGCCTCAATTTTAAAGGACTAAACACAGGTAGACTGTAAACTGATTTAATATTTTATAATATTTATATTAACCTTAATTGTTTGAAAGCCATTACTTTCTTTCCTGAGCCATGTATACTAATTTTGTCACATCTCATTGGTAGTTCCTTTCAGTAGGCCTCTCCATGTAGCATGATTACTTTTAACTTTTAAGGCTCAACATACAAACAGTACTCATGATTGGCTTTTTTTAAGATGCCAGTTCGGAGAACAGATTGTATTGACAAGAATCACTAGTTTCAAGGAAGGCCTTATATTAGACTGGAAAAGTTGTCTTTACCTGCATTAGATACCTGGTTTTTCTAGTTTGCTTCATTTACTCAACAAATATTTACTGAGAACCCATTATGTCCTGGAACTGTGCTAGAACTTGAGGATAGAAAACTAAGTGACAATAGAAAGAGGTGCATAATCAGAGTAGAGGTACCAAATAAAACAACATTATGGAATAATGGGAGTTAGATAGAGGAGGGAACATAAACACTTCAGGAAGAGGGAACAACATGGACTCCGCAGGTACAATTGGGAGCCTACCAGTATTTAGAGTGGCAGGTTTGTGTGTTGATGGGGAAAGGAAAGAAAGAGTAGACAGGTGGTAGATGATGCAGGCAGGGAGCAGATCACAATTATGTGATAAGACAAAGAACTCTTGAAGGGTTTTAAGCAGGAAAATGGTTGGTCAAATTGGGGCTATTGAGAGATTATCTTGGCAATTCTGTGGAATATGGATTCAAGAGATGCTGAATACAGACTTAGGAAGATGGATATTAGAGTAATCTGGGGGAGGTATGATAACTGTTAATTAAAGCAGAAGGGATGGCTGGTTGGGAGATTTGTGAGCAATTTAGGAAGTATAATTGATCGTGTTTGGTGATTGGGTGTCGGGGGTGAGGGGAAAGGTAAAGACTTCTATAACTTCAGGTTTCTGACTCAAGAGGCTGGATGAAGGGTAGTGTAGGAAGTGTAGGAACAGAAACATGTTTGGTGGTGGTGGTAGTCATAGGTGAGATTACCAGATCAGGAACCTAGTTTAGCTTTGTTGAATTTTAATTTTATATGTCCCAATGTCAAGGGAGAATTCCAGGTTAAGGATATAGACTGGGAATATTTTCTCTCTCAAGGTAGCTTTACTTAATGCTTCAGATAAAGATACACAGGTTTTAAAAGTGTCCTTTCAATATTTTGTTTTTTAAATGGAAGACACGCATATGGTAAAAAAATCAGTCACATGTATACAATGAAAAACAAGTCTTCTCTCGTCCCAGACCCATAATTCCTCTCTCCAGATGTAGCAATTTCTAGAAATGCATCCAACATTTTCTTTCCAAGTATAAGCATAGATGTGTGTGTATATAAATAGGTGTGAGTGTGTGTAAATATAAATATATACCGGGAGTGCCAAAAAAATGTATACACATTTTAAGTGTTGTTATCTATGCTCAAGCAGTAGTTTGCCGGAATCAGAAGTGTCTGGATGCTGATGGTAACCACTTTGAGCATCTCTTGTAATTGCAGAAATCAAGCATGACTTGTATTCATCTTTTGTTGTCGCTTTATTTTTACAGTTAATACAGTATTTTTTCTTTCTTAAAATGTGTATACATTTTTTGGGTACCCTCTGTATATACATATGTTTGCATAGAAATGATAGTATATTATCATTATACTATATTATCTCATGCATGTTGTTTCTTTTTACTTTTCAATATACTTTGGAGATCGTGCCATGTCAATACCTATAGATCTACCTCTTTCTTTGTAAAGGTTGCATGAATGAACCTAGTTTCTTAAACCATTTTTTTTTTCGTGGTTACTTAAGGTTTTTTCCCCCCCAGTTTTAATGATAAACAATGCTTCAGTGAACATCTTTGCACATATAGCTTGGCTTATTTTTTGCAAGTAAATTGCTCAATAAATTGCTGAGAGGTAAATTCCTGGCAGTTAAATTGCTGTGAAATGTATAGTCAGATTGCTTTCCAAAGAGGTTACACCAATTTATTGTGTTGTCAGAAAAGTCTTGACGTATTTTATGTATGTTTTTCAAAGGTCATTTATTTATATAAAGAACAAAGATCAATCAATGATATATTGCCTGTTTTGTTCGATATTCTTTGCCATCTTTCAGTGAGCTTCATAATTCCTCTTTCATAGAATGACCTGTGTTTATTTGCAAAAAACTGAACAAGGTGCTGATTTATAGTCTCATCTGAATTGAATGTTATACTACACAAGGAGTTTTGAAGAGTGTAAAACAAGTTGAAGTCTGACATCACAAGGTCAGGCGAGTATGGTGGGTGTGGCAATACATCCCATCCAAGCTCCAATAATTTTTTTTTTTTTTTGAGGGCAATGTCACTGGCCCTCATATGTGGGACCCGAACCGGGGCCGCTGGCTTCCCAAGCCCAGCGCTTAACCACCACGCCACTCAGCCGGACCCCAAGCTCCAATAAGTTTTGATGGGTGATCAAACTTGTGTGTGGTCTCTCATTGTCGTGATGGAGCACAACTCCTTTATGATTAACAAGCTCTGGATGTTTCTGGATGATGGATTTGTTCAAACTGTCCAATTGCCGACAGTACACATTCAAATTGATTGTTTGGTTCCTTGGTAGGAGCTTGAAAAACACAACACCTTTAAAATCCCACCACACTGAGAGCATAACCTTCCTCTGATGAATGTCTGCTTTCAATGTTGTTTGAGGCGAATCATCACGTCAAGGCCAAGACTGTTTGTGCACCACATTGTTGTAAACAATCCACTTCTCATCACCAGTTATCAGTTGCTTCAAAAAAGGATTGTTTCCTCACATTTAATGAGTATCTCGCAGATGTTTATATGCGCTGTCAAATGAACTTCTTTGAGTTCATGCGGTACCCAAATATCGAGCTTGCTTACGTATCCAGCTGCTTCAGGAGGTCGTGAATGCTTGAGTGATGGACATTCAATGTTCTTGCAATTTCTCATGTCCTGTAACATGGGTTTGACTCGATCAATGCCTTTCTTTTGTCATCATCAACCTCGGTGGGCCTCCCTGACTGAGAAGCATCGTTGAGATCAAAATCACCAGCACGGAATTTCATGAACCATCGTTGGCACTGACGTTCTTGTAGAGCATTGTCACTGTAAACTTTATGCAACTTTTCACAAGCTTGACACGCGTTCTTCCCTTTATGGAAGTAAAACAGTAAAATATGGCAAAAATGCAGTTTGGTCTTCCATCTTCAACTTGTTGTAAAATCTCCAAAACTCAACCAAATTGCTCAATATTTTTTTTCAAATGAAGCTAGAACTGTCAGCTTTCAAATGACATAGAATAACATGATATGAATGACTCTAGTACTTCCAAAAATGAACTAGTGCCATCTGTTGCAAACATGTGTCATGACTTTTCCGACAACCCAATACATTCTCACCAGTTTGTGTGTGAGGTAGCCTCTTTCCCTATATTCTAGCCAATATTGAATACTGCCACATATTCTGAGCTTTGCCAATCTTGTAGTCAATAATTGCACATCATTTGAAGTGGATTGTCAGCTTTAAGCCCGTGAATAGAGCTTGTCACCCTGACTTCTCTGTAGAGAGATCTATTTACTGGAGAACCTCTAGAATCAGTGTCTTTAGGATTTTCCTTCTGGACTAGTCAGATTTTAGTGGGGTTGCCAAGATGCCTACAGCTTCCTGCCTGGGGGGGGGCAGTGCTTGCTGCCATTTTTCTGGGAGCCAAGCAGGTAAGTTTTCAGTACAGCACTCATGCCCTTAACTGTCCCTGGTGTTCCCACCCAAGGACCCTCTTACCAATCCTTCTCCCTGAGAATTAACCTTGTCTTTTTTCCTAGATGAAGGAGGAGCAAGAGTGGAATAAGAGGTATAGGCACCTGATTGCTTCTCTTTTTTTTAAAGATGTTATTGGGGAATTAGGGGAGGGGAACAGTATTGGGGAACTGGGGAAGGGGAACAGACAAGTTGCTGTCCTTTTGTTCTTCAGTCTAGTAGTTGTGGAGGAGATTGCTTCACTGGCCCATGTTGGTATCATCATTGTGCTCTTCTCAGGTGAGGCAGATCAGTCTCTGGCCTCTGGACAGTCACTCACCACAGCTCTTGGAAGCTCATGCTGGCTGCCAGCCGCTCATGCTGGCTGCCAGCCGCTCACGCTGGCTGCCAGCCACTCACTATAGCCTATGGCAGCCCACTGCAGCAGGGGCTACAGCTATGCCGACCTGGGGACTCACAGCAGCCCAGCTCCAGGTCGAGCTGTTGTTCACCATCTTAGCTGTAGAGGGCAGTGTCACTGGCCTTCATATGTGGGATCTGAACAGGGTCCGCTGGCATCCCAAGCCAGCTCTTAACCAACGTGCCACTCGGTCGGCCTGATTGCTTCTTAAACAAAGGTTTCAACCAGTCCTTGTTTTTAGTCACTCTCCCCTCTTCACCCTCATTTCCAGAAGAACCTGAGATTCTTATTCCTGATCATTGCAAAGATTCTTCTTTATGAATTAGATTGCTTCACTGCTTTCCTCACTACCAGTTTAAGGTTCAGTTGTGCTGGGGTGTACTCCATCATTTGCCAATTTCAGTTTATTTACCAGTTTCCAAAAATATTACCACTTTTCCTGTTTATCCTATCTCATTTAAACAAAATGAGTGATGATGTTTCTGAAGGGTGCAAAAGGGGTAGGTGTATGTTCCATCTGCCATTTTATCTAGTAATCTATTTAATCCCTCTTACCTCTCAAATTCCTCATCCATGGAAAGGGATAATAGTAGTATTTACCTCAAGTGCGAGGACTAAGTGAGATAGTACAAGGAAAAATACAAATCATGGTTTCCCAATAAATGTAGGCTGTTAGTGTAATATCACCTCTATGCCTATATCCCCTCCCACACTGGTGGAATCATTGCAAATAAATTACATCTTTTTTTTCCTGCCTGACTGTTATAGACAGCCTTTGTCAATGGTTGGAGCATTTGCCTTTTTACTGTAGATGCTGGGCCAGAGATTAATCTGAGACAGCATGCAAACTTCTGACTTGGTTCAGATTTGTGTGCCTTGCTCCCTCTTTACTGCAGAGATGATAAATAATGAGCTGACTCTTTATTGGGGATCCCCAAATGTCAGCATGTGTAGGTCTTCTCTCTTGGGGTAGTTGGTTTTCCCTAAAGGGAAATTCTAATGTTGTACTTGGGAATGGAAGTCTGTTGCTAGATCTTGGAGAGCTGAACAGAATAAAAGCAATGTGTGCTTTGCTCTTCATTATGCAGATTTGGTCATGAGCCTTGTTCTTCATCACACACTCCTGTCTTCAGTCGTGCTTGTCCCTGAGTCTGGGAACTCTCAGGTTCAAGCTTGCCAAAGAGAAAACCTCTCATCTGCTGGGATGGGAGGAATCAGACTCATGGCTCTGTGGGATGTGAAGGGACTTCTGGGAATTGAACTGCTAGTTACATCAATGCCCAATGCCTCCCAAACTTTAATGTGTTTACAATTCACCTAGCAATCTTGTTAAAGTATAGGCCCTGATTCAGTAGGTATGGAGTGAGGCCTGGAATTCTGCACTTCTAACAGGCTTTTAGAGATGCCTGGGTGGTTGGTCCACAGACTTTGAATAACAAAACTTTATATAGGTTATTCATTTAACTTTCCTGGTGCCCTGAACTTCTTTGCTTTCCTGGGGTTCTGGTGGCATGAATAAAGTTGCTTTTGGTTGGTTCTTCCCTCTGCAGACTCAGGCTTCAGGTTTCCCTGCTTCACGAAATGAATGACCACCTGTTCATATTCAAGTGAGATAGATGGATCTCTCTCTTTTGTTTTCATCTTTTTTCTGTTCTCTTTGTCCTTGTGAGTTTATAGCTTCTGATTTCTCTTTTGTCATTTTAGTAGGGTGCAAATGGGAATGCAGATAAACACTGGAGTTCAAGCTGTCACATTCTCAATTTAGGCAATTACAGGTGTCTGAAAAAAATTTTATGACTGTAAAATTCTATAGAAGTTAGTTTAGAGATTATTTATTGAGTGTAGCAGGAAGTAATGGTCAGAGGTCCCTTTCCACTCTTGTTCACATATATGCTGATAGATCTTTAGGATAAATTTTACAAGGGATTTCTAGCTTCTGTAAATATTGCCAATTACTCATTGTTCTCCATAAGTATTAGGCAAATTTATACTTCTGCCAGTAATGCTTGAGTGCATATTACCTTACAGATAGTACACTAACAGTTTCATATTTTTGCCATTCTGATAGGTTTTTAAAAACGGCTTTTTTCTTAGTATGTATGAGTTTGAACATCTTTTTATATGCTTAAGGGCTACTTGACTATTTTGGCTGGAACTTGTATATTTCAACTGTTCATTTTCTTTGCTAGTTTTTCTGTTGTATTTTTTTCTTATAGATTTCTTGGAACTCTTTATATAGTAAGGAGATGTGGCACACACCTGAAGGTGATCCTTATTGAGTGATACCATTGTATGATTTCCTCCCTTGGAATGTGACTTGTTTCTAACCAAGAGAATATGTCAGAGGTGAAAGAATTTGTAGATTTAATTAAAGCTCCTAATCACATGACTTTAAGTGAATCACAGGGGAGATTATCCTGGTTGATCTTTCAAAAGGAAGTCTAAAGGAGGTCAGACTGGAAATAGCAGAGGCTTTTTCTCTCTGTTGCTGGTATTGCCGAAGTAAGCTGCCATGAATTCTGCCAACCACATGAGGGAGTTTGCAAGCAGATCCTGCCCTACTCAAACCTCCAGGTGAGAACATAGCTTTTAGGTTTTGAGTCATAATTGGAAAGACTTTATGCATTCTAAGATTATAAAAAAATTTCCCTGGCCAGCCGAGTGGCGTGGTGGTAAAGCGCTGGCTTGAGAAGCCAGCGGTCCTGGTTTGGGTCCCACATATGAGGGCCAGTGACACTGCCCTCAAAAAAAAAAAAAAAAATTCCCCATGTTTTCTTTTAGAAATTTTAAACTTTTTTTTGGTATATTTTAAAATCTTGGATCCATTTGGAATTTAATTTGGCTTAAGGCGTGAGGTATGGATAACAGTTTGTGATTTTCCAGATGACTGTCCAGGTATTTCAGTACTTCTTTTTTTTTTTTTTTTTTAATTTGTTTATTTTTTTTTTTTGAGGGCAGTGTCACTGGCCCTCATATGTGGGACCCAAACCGGGGCCACTGGCATCCCAAGCCAGTGCTTAACCAATGCGCCACTCGGCCGGCCCAGTACTTCTTGTTTAGTGGTCCAACTCTCTAGTCTGAAAGGCTAATTTATATATTTGGATTATCTGAGCTTTTCATAATTTGGTAGCATTATTTCTTAGAACTTTTTTTTAGGGGGTGTCATTTCTTAGAAGTCAGGAATTTTATGTTGCTCCTCTCTGTATCTCCCTGGCTTAGCCCACTCTTTGGATTAGGGTATAGTAGACTTTCAATAAAGGCTGTTGAATGAATGGATAATGGTGTTCATACAATTCAGAATGTAATTTAAGGGATGCTCAATGTTAATTTTCCTTAGTCAGCAGCTTGATCTTAATTTAGGTAATTATGATTCCAGGCTGAATCCCTGTTCTTACATATTAGCATATCTAGACTTATGATTATAATTTTGTAGAACCAAAGAAAAATGGAGTGCATAGCAATGTTTTTATACTCACTCTGCAGTTGAGAGAAAGCAAAACAAGCTTGACTGAAATCAGTTAATAAGCATTTGTATTTATTAGAGGGAGTCACTTAACTGCTCCATCCTCTAGTTTCCTTGGGGAGGAATTTGTCTCTTGCCTCACCCTTTACTCCAACCTACAGAGTTATCATGATTGTCCATCTAATGAGTTTGGGAGACGGACCAGACATACAAAGCCTAGGTACTTGTTCCCACTGTGTGTGTGTGTGTGTGTGTGTGTGTGTGTGTGTGTGTGTGTATAACTGCTTGCAGGAAGCAAACATTCTAATCTGATTTTCCATGTAAAGTTTCAAAAGTACAAATTGGATGGACAAGTGGCAGTATATACACAATGTAAATGTGATCTTTGGAGAATGCTTTCTTTCCATGCTTGATCTTCCTAATGGCCAGGTAGGCCTGCATTTCAGCACCTCACAGGACTGAGTGACTGAGTTTACTTCCATCCATTCTTGACACACATCTAAGCCATTACTTCCAGCCTAAATTGGCCTTTGGTTGTAATACTGCTGATAATTTGATCTCCACCTCTTGTTTAGTCCTCAGTTGGTTTAGAACTCAGGCTGAGGAAAGGGTTTTATTTAATGGCCTCAAACCTTATCATTGTTTAATCTGGATTACTTTAACTCTATGCTTCCCTTAACTCTCTCCCTAAATTCTATCTGTTGAAATTACTTAATTCAACCTGTTTTGTTTTAGCATATTGTGTTATAGCTGTACCCTATGTATTTAAAATCGAGAAAACTGACTACTTTTATTGATGATGGTGTGTTTAATATAGCTTAGTATCTCATCTCTGTGTACTCATTGAAGGCAGCAATATTATGTATATAGATAGGTTTATTCAGTATTTTCAGAGAGTGAGCAGAGCCTGTGAAATTTATTAAATATTACCACAATAAGAAAAAAGGACAAACCACTAGAGAAAAATAGTCTGTACATGAGATTTCACTGCAAACTAGACTGTTTCAGTGTTTATAAATATTCGTCTATGGAGAGAAGAACGTGTATTATAATAATTATGCATTAGTGCCTCATTAGTAGGGGGTTACATCCATGCTGTTTCTTTTTCCTCTAGTGTATTTCTGATAAGTTAGCATTTTAAAGTCTTATTTAAAATGTAATAAAAACAGAGGGGAGACTGTGTGTGTATATTCAAGAATAGATCATTTGTAATCCTTTAGCCATGGGCTTCTGAGCTTCTAGGAAGATGTAAAAATTTCCTTCCTTATTCAGAATCAGAACCTAATTATTTGAAAAGTAGGCAAGCAGGTCAAATCAGAACAGAACTTTTATTGTATTGACATTTTATTCTTGATGCCATTATATACATTTTAGTTCTAGGTACCTAGCTATGTTCTGTAAAAGGGACCCTTTCTAGAGCAGCACCCCAGAAATGTCTTCATCATGCACTTTGTAGGTACATCCTAATTGCAAAATCCAGACATTTTTCTGTGATCTTATTTGATATTTCTGACAAATTTCATATAGTTGATCAATTTCTCCTTTTTGAGATTTCTCCTTTGGCTTCTAGAGATTTCACATTATTCATTTACCTTCTGACCTCTCTGACTGCTGTTTCTCCATTTCTTTTATGAGTGTATTTTCTTCGCCTGTCCCTAACATATTCTCCTGGATTCCATTTTTTCCTTTTCTCTGCTCTGTTCACACTTCATGCTTTCCCTAGATGATCTTTTTGGTTCTCATGATTTCAGTTCTCATCACCTAAATGCTGATGATTCCTAAGATGATATCTCTGTTCTGTGTTGAATCTGTGAATGTCAGGTTGCCATTTCCAACTGCTTATTGGATACTTCTATGTAGAAATCTCATAGGTACTCAGAACTTAACTAAATACCAACTGGAGTTCATCATTTTCT
The DNA here is from genome assembly GCA_033961575.1 of Aselliscus stoliczkanus. NCBI lineage: Eukaryota > Metazoa > Chordata > Mammalia > Chiroptera > Hipposideridae > Aselliscus > Aselliscus stoliczkanus. The sequence continues at coordinate 111,728,314 of CM066730.1, forward strand.
CTCATAAGCTTTCTCCCATTTCTTTATTTTGTCTTAGATGATGGTATCACCGTTCAGTCACAAAGACAAGAAACTTGGAAGATACCCTTGAAAGCTTTCATTATTTTCTTTCCCATGTCAGTGCCAAACTGCCAAATTTACTTCTCAACATGCTCCCAAATCTGTCCCATTATTTGGCTCTTTCATACTGTTTCCCCATTTGAAGTTACGTGGACTTTTTACAGGTCCCCTTGTGTGTAGTCTTGTCCTCTTCAAAGCTACGCTCCTACAGCTTTAAAATGTACCTCTGTCCAGTCACTGCCCTTCTTAGAACTTTTCCAAGATTTCTATTGTTCGAAGAATAGGGATCAAGCTTTTAATATGCAATACAAAGCCTTTTATCTGAAAAGAAGAGGAGTGGGAACTTTTAGAGGCTTAAAGTTAAGGCAATATAGAAATGTAAAATGTAAACACAAAAAAATCACCATTTCCTACATTTGTTCCCAGGTGTAAGCACTGTTAGTATACTTCTACATCAAGATTCTTAAGTGCAATAATAAAAAATGCTGGCTGATTTAAGCGGGAAAGGAATATAGATGGTCCCAGATTTGCGATGTTTTTTACCTTACGATGGTGCAAAAGCAATATGCATTCAGTAGAAACCGTACTTTGAATTTTGAATTTTGATCCTTTCCTGGGCTAGTACTGCTGGTGTGAAGCATAGTACTTTCTGATGATGCTGGGCAGCTTCCAGTCAGCCTCGCAATCATGAGGGTAAACAATAGGTACTCTACAGTGTGTGTCATTGCCAGCAGTTTTTGGATGTTGTGTTCTGTGTTTTCACATCCCATTATGTCTACAAAATGCCCATCTGAGTCTCCTGCTTCTGGTAAGGCAATTACTTTTGAGACGAGGTTCAAGATAATTGCCCAACTGTAGGCTAATGTAAGGCTCTTAGCATGTTTATGGCTAAGCTAAGCTATAATGTTTGCTAGGATGTTTGAATTATGATGTTTTCAATTTACGATATATTTATCAGGATGTAACCCTGTGGTAAGTTGCGGAGCATCTGTATATTAAAAATGGTAGCTTTTAGAATCTTCAGAAGGGAGACAAAGTTGAGGATAATACAGCCAGGAAGCAACAAGGCACAACACCCAAAATATTATAACACTGAGGATATTGCTGTCATGGCCACTGTGTAATAACTGGTGTGACCTGCATCACTGATGCTGCTCTTCAGTAGAAATTGGATAATAGCTCTGACACTTCAGTCATTGCTTCCCAGGAACTTGATCTTTCTGCCACTGGTACCCCTGCCAAGGACACAGATCTTCCTGGTCTCTGCAGCTCTGGGCTGGGTGCTTTGCAAGGAAGGCTTGGAAAGCAGCTATCCAGGATTTTCAGAGACAAATTCGAGAAGAGGTTAAGAGTAGGGACTCTGGAACCAACTTTCTTGGGTTGCCCTGTGTTCTTCTATTTATTGAGGGCCCGCCAAATGGCACAGTGGTTAAGCGCTGGCTTGGGAAGCCAGCGGCCCCGGTTCGGGTCCCACATATGAAGTCCAGTGACACTGCCCTCAAAAAAACAAACAAACAAACAAACAAACAAACAAAAGGGTGTTCTTCTATTTATTGATTGTAACTCTGGGAAGTTTACGTAACCTCTCCGTGTCTGTTTCCTTTTCTTTAAAATAGGGATAATGGGCTGGCTGAGTGGCACGGTGGTTGGGCACTGGCTTAGGAAGCCAGCGGCCCTGGTTCGGGTCCCACATGTGAGGGCCAGTGACACTGCCCTCAAAAATAAATAAATAAATAAATAAATAAATAAATAAATAAATAAAATAAAAAAAATAAAATAGGGATAATAGTTGTAATTACTTACTGGGATTGTAGTGAGAATTAAATAAGTTATTCTAGGCAAATTGCTTAGGAAAGTTCCTAAAGCACAGTAAGTATATAAAGTATTAGCTGTTATTAGTAGTTCACATTATATAGTGAAGCTTGATTCTACCCCCACTAAGACTTCTAAGGAAGGAGAGGATTATACTAATTTAGAAAAGGAGTTCATATAGTGGGTGGCCAGAAAGAGTGACCACTATCACATGTATCCTTCTGATGTTTACCCATACATTTGCAATTAAACATTTGTGTGTGTGTGTGTGTGTGTGTGTGTTTTGTGTGTATTTCAGTTAGGGTACTCAAACCTAGCTCAAACTACCCCAGACAAAAAGGATAGGAATTTATTGCCTTTGGCAAGCAAGCAAATCTCAAAGAGGATGGGGATGCAGCTAGGTAAGGACAATGGGAAACATAGGCTTCAGGGTCACTGACTCTTTTTCTGTCGCTTACCTCTGCTTCTCTCGGTGTATCAGTATCATTCTCTTATGTACGATTCTTCTACAAGACTGAAAAGTACTATATCTGGCAACATATATGCTTCATATGTCTCTATTTCAACATCAAAGAGGAAGTGGAAATATCTTCCCTCTGCTGCCTAGGTAAAAAATTCTGGGAATAGGCTGTGATTGGGTTGACTTGGGTTCATCACTGTGGTGGGGAAGTCTTAGCATCAGGAACATGAAAACTCTTACTAAGACCACTTATTTGAAGTTTGGGACAAATGTTTTTTCGGAAGGTGGAAGGGCTACTTGACATATACTTTATATGTAGTTAACCCTTGTGGAAAGCTAAAAATTCCTTTACACTAAAAAAAAAAAAATCTTTTAAGGGCCAGCCGAGTGGCTCAGTTGGTTAAGAGTTGGCTTAGAGAGCGAGCTCTGAGCAACAGTGCCACCGGTTCGATTTCCACATGGGCCAGTGATGCTGTGCCCCAACTGAGCTATCGCTGAGCTGCCAACAGGTGGCAGAATGGCTCAGCTGGTGTAACAACAAGATTGCCTGTTTGATGATGGGCCACGCCCACCCGCAACTAAGACTGAACTCAGCACCTTGAGCTGAGCTGCTGCCTGGATGGCTCAGTGGATAGGATATGCGCTCTTAACAACAAGGCTGCTGGGTTCTCCCATATGGGATGGTGGCTACGCCCACCCTCAACTAAAGATTGAACTTGGCACCTTGAGCTGAGCTGCCACCTGGATGGCTCAGTGGATGGGGCATGCGCTCTTAACAACAAGGCTGCTGGGTTCTCCCATATGGGATGGTGGCTACGCCCACCCTCAACTAAAGATTGAACTTGGCACCTTGAGCTGAGCCTCCACCTGGATGGCTCAGTGGATAGGGTGTACACTCTTAACAACAGGCTGCTGGGTTCTTCTCCCGTATGGGATGGTGGCTATGCCCACATGCAAGTAAGACTGAACTCAGCACCTTGATCTGAGCTGCCGCTCAGATGGCTCAGTGGATAAAGTGTGCACTCCTAACAACAAGGTTGCTGGTTCGACTCCCACTTGGGATGGTGGCTATGCCCACTCGCAACTAAGATTGAACAGAGCACCTTGAGCTTAGAGGCCATGAGCTGCCGATGGGAAGCCAGATGGCGAGTGGCGCCCTCCGCGACGAAGATTGAAGAACAACAACTTGGCTGGTCCCCTCCCCCAATTCCCCAACACTGTTCCCCTCCCCCAATTCCCCAACACTGTTCTCCTCCCCCAGTTCCCCAATAAAAATCTTAAAAAAAAAAAAATCTTTTAAAAACGGTAATACAATTAACCCATAACAAAAGTGCTAGATACTGAATTTTAAAAATCTTGGAGATCAGCAGTGTGTTAACTTGGGCTGCCAGATGAACTTGTACAGTTTCTTGGAATAAACTTCTATCATCTTTTAATTGTAGAGTATCCTGAGTTTGCAAGGGAGCTTTAAAAAAACTGTTACTGTTTGCAACCACTTATCTGTGTGAATCAATTCTCTGTAATGAAAATAAAATACAAACAAAACAAAACAAAAAACATGGATACTGCTATGATTGTAACTATCATCTACCACTTCTCAATTCTAATTTTGTGTTCAACAAAACTGGCTGTTCTCATTGAATAACTTCATACTAAGTAAATGTTTTACATTTTAATTTATAAAATTAATGTATACTAAAAATATTGCTTTCATATATTTTGTTTTCTTGTAAGATTTTGTTTGAAAGGATTCTACTGCTATTAATTTGAAAACCGCTATGTTAGAGCAGGGGTCTACAAAGTTTCTATAAAGAGCCAGATAGTAAACATTTTAGGTTTTGCGGGCCATATGGTTTCTGTTGCAGTGACTCAACTCTGCCATTGTAGGTTGAAAGCAGCCATAGACATTACATATATGAACTATGGTGACAGTGTTCTAATAAAACTTTATTTGTAAAAACAGTTGTCAGACTGGATTTGGCCCTCGGGCTGGCTGTAGTTTGCCAACCCCTGATAGACTGAACTATCCAAATTGGTTACCTAATTAACTTTAATGAAGGAGGCAAATGAGCTGCCCTCTCATTCTGTATTAACAAGGTACTTTCAAGAGGGGTCTTCTAAACAGTTCTGATTTTAGTAATATTACCATGTGTATAGCTTAATTGCTATTGTATTGTGTTTTGTTAAATTGTTTTTGAAATCTGCCAACTTTAAGTTAGCCCAAATATGCAGCTTTTTAATGGCCATTAACATAAAATAATCTGAAGGAGTTTGCATGTCCTCTGTTTGATGGTAATTATTTTTTATGGTGGAGATTTGCTGAACTAATCCTTATTTCTGATCTCCTTTGCTAGAGTAAGTGTAGAGTTTAAATTAGGCATACTAATCTAATCTTCCAAATTGATGTTTCTTTTTCTTTTGCTCACAAGAGCTTGGATCATCTGAAAAAGGTCCTGAATAAATGTATCATTTTTCACTAGCTAAAAATTGTCATCATTAACTTGATTAATCAAATGCTGCTCTTAAAGATGGATTGAAACACAAAATAGCCAGCCGGTTCCACATAATGAAGAGATTAATTTGACACACAGACAACCAATTTAGTATTACTCAATGATCATGCTTTATTTAGAAAGCCATCAATTAGTATATTTTTCCGTGACGTACTATTTTGTCTTTCTAACAAAAAACAATGATTTCTTCAAAAGTTCATCTGCTTTCTTTAACCATAAAAGGATATTGATCTCAGTACTCTTAAATTAAAAAATGTGATACTCTGTCTTATGAGTAAAGAGGAAAGTAATGATGGATTAAAAAGCTTACAGTAGAATTCTTTATTTTAGGATATTCCTAATTTTATTTTTATAATATTAGGAATATGGTAGAAGTCACAGCAAGAGAGACTCTATTTTTCCTTGTTTTGATTGAAGATTAAAATGGCCTATGTATACATACTGAGATGTAAATTGTGCACTAACTTCCAAAGAGGTGAGATTTTTCCGTTTTGTGTGTATGTAATGGTTGGGAAAGGTTTTTGGCAATGTAAAAAGAATATTAAGTCATGGTATTAATTTTCTTTATATGACTGATAATTAAAGCAACTGAGAAAAGCATATTTATGCGGTTTATATGGCATATGGACTTTTAAATCATACCCTATTGAGTAGCATTTCTTATTATGATGGGAACAAACTGCAGCAAACATTTCATTAAGTAACTTAGGGCTAACGATACTTTCTGGAGTTGTGTTTACTGCGGGGTGAGAAGTTGGATTTTATGTTTCAAGAGTTCTGGGCCAGCCGAGTAGCGCATTGGTTACGAGCTGGTTTGGGATGCCAGCAGCCCCGGTTCAGATCCCACATATGAGGGCCAGTGACACTGCCCTCTGCAGCTAAGAACAACTCCACCTGGAGCTGGGCTGTGTGAGCCCTGGCTACGGTGTAGGCTGCAGCCCCCGCTGCGGTGGGCTGCCATAGGCTACAGTGAGTGGCCAGCAGCCAGAGGAGCAGCTGGCAGCCAGTGTGAGCTGCCAATAGCCACAGTGAGCTATCATCCAGAGGCCGGCGACCAATCTGCCTCATCCGGGAAGAGCGCAATGATGATACCAACATGGGTCAGTGAAGCAACGTCCTCCGCAACTAGACTGAAGAACAAAAAGGACAGCAACTTGTCTGTTCTCCTTCCCGATTCCTCAATAAAATCTTAAAGAAAAAAAAAAGAGTTCTGAGTTGGATTAGACTTCAAATGCTAGACTGGAGGAATTTATAAAAAGAAAGATGCTGTTTCATGAATAGTACATGGAAACTGACCATTTGAAAGGCTGATCCGATGTGTTTTAAAACAAATTACGGGTTATTAGGTGACATGCCATTTATGGATTTGACAGATTGTTGAAATCTGATTTGTTTTGTTTCTTGTTTTCTTTTTTTGTGTGTGTGAGAATGCTATGTGTCTGAAGTGTATGTATTTCTTGTATATGTGTGAATGGTTGGTGTTTCTGCCTTGGCGTGGCAGTCTCCTGGTGATGGAGGAAGCTTCCCAGGATTCCAGGTGCGTTTAAACCTGGATAAGGAGACCATGGATGATAGCCTAAGTTAGACTTTCCTGGTTCTACAATTCATCTTGCAGTCTTTCACCCAGTGAGCTGGATAACAATCAAAAAGTAATTACTAAACATTCCTTAGTTACCCAGTGTGGTGGGCCACTCCGATGTTTGCTTAACAATCTTCATGTATCTTCTCTATCTGTAAGGCAGGAGTCTTTGGAAGCTGTTGGGAGTTGGGTCCACAGTAGAAGTGGACAACACTTTCCTTGTAGCTGATTCGAAGGAGAGTACATGAAGAATAAACATTTCAAAATTGTTGAATGGATTTTGGAAACTTGTTTCTCAAGAAGGTAATCCCATACTGCCAGCCAGAACTATTGTGTTCTAGTTGTATTGCCACCGATTCACAGTTGTGTCACCTTGGGCATGTTTCCCCACTGTTTTTAGAGGTTGGAAAAGTATAGATTTATTGCTCAGCTAGAAAGTGGGCAACATGAGAGGACAACATGAGAAGAATATATTAATATTTTAATAGCATTCTGAGGCACAAGCATGAACAGTTGTAGAAAATATGTACTTGAGGGAAAAATAAGTGTATCATTGAGAATGAATTCTCACAAAGCTGAGAGAATCTGCTAAGGATTGATGGTTTCAATCCATTCATTTATTTCTCATTTCTTAAAAGCAAAAACATCCCCTGCTGCCTTTCTTGCTGTCCTTTCTCCTGATTACAAAAAAGAGATTTTCCTTTCATAGAAAAATTGGAAAATCAAAAGGAAGAAATGAAAACAATTTTACTACCCAGAAATAAAGCTCTTAAGATTTTAACATAGCCTTATAGTTTTATTTCCTCTGTATGTGTATGTGTGTATACACATAACTGGAATCACACCGAATGTAGTATTTCCAGTGTATTATTATTTAGTAATATACTGTGAACAATTTCTCACATTGAGTGTTCTTCTAAAATACTCTTTAAATAAATGCACAGTATTCCAGAACATGAAACTTGTTTAAAATATTTTCTTTCCCATTATAAAAAGCTCTTTGATAAAAAAATTCGGAAAATGTAGAAAGATAGAAGGAAAAAAAATCAATGATAATTCTATTATCTTAATAAATTAGTCTATTTTCCACTCTTTCTATGCAGTCATTATATTTATAATTTGTTTTCTGTCTTTTTGTTTAATAGTATGGCATACATATTTTCTTGTATTATTAAAATTCATGTTATATATGAACATTAACATTTATAGTTATTTTGTATTATAGGATTAATATTTATAATTAATATTTCTGTGTGATTATATATAATATATGCAATTATATTTTACAGTTTATGTGCTTAACGTTTATTGAGAGCCTATTATGTGCTAGACTGTTTGCATATGTACGTGAACCCACCAGATGGTACTAATTATGGATGATAGTACATATTCTTTCATGATGTTTTTGTTTCCATTACCAATATATCTTTACATGTGAGCTAATATTTTGATCCTGTCATTGTGAGTAGCTGCATTGTAATCCAATTCTATCATTATTTGGATTGTTGTCAATTTTTCCCTAATAGTTTTGTGATGAATATCCTTATAGTCAGTTCTCTTCCACATTCTTAATTATTTACCCACAACAATTTCCTAGAGTGTAACATTTTTATTAAAAGGCATACATATTTTTAAGACTTTTGATATTTCTTGCCAAAGTGCTATACAGAAAGGTTGTATGAATTTTCATTCCTAACAATGATGTATAAGGGCAAAAAGAGATATATTATTGGTATTTTAATTTTAATATCCTTAATTACTAGTAGTCGATTTTTTTTCTAAATGTTTATTCTTTTGTAAAGTATTTTTTAGGTCATTTGGTCATTTTCTGGGAGAATATTTGTAATTATTTGTATTTATATGAAGTTTTAGAATGTTAAAATTATTAATCATTTTTCTATTGTATATATATTTCCAATCTTCAGTTTGATATAATTTTTATTGTATTTTTGAAATTCAGAACTTATATGTTTTAATGTGGTCAAATTTATCAATTTTTTCATTTTTATTGTTGCTTTTGGTTTTATGCCAGAAAGCTTCCTTCCTCCCATCACTCCTGGATTATATACATTTAAAATTTACATGATTTTGTTTTAAAATTTAAATCCCTAATCTAAGTGAAAATTATTTATTTTAGTGAATAACAATGTAAAGTTCATCTTTTTATTCCCCCTAAATAGCTGACCAGTGATCTTCTAAAATTTGAAAGTTTTTTAAAAGGGTGTTTTAAAATTGCCAACCAGATAACCTTTTCTTCCCATTTCCTCTTTTTGCTTTTCTACTTTGGATCATTTGTTAGACATTTTGGCCTTTATATTTTAAATTTTATGAAAATTTCTTTGAGGCCTTAATATATGGTCAATTTTTGTTAATGTTTCATTAGTTTTTGAAAAGAATGTATTCTCTGTTGATACAAAATTCTCATGTAAATAATTTAATCACACTTTTTAAAATGTAGTATTCAAATATCCTCTTAAAATTTTAGTTTTATTCTACTTAATCTGTCAATTTCTGCGAGAGATATGTGAAAGCCTCTCTCTATGATTGAGAATTTGTCAAATTACCCATTCATTTTTAATAATTTTATTATGTTGTTAGGTACATAATGGTTCACAACAGTTTCATATTCTTGATAATTAGTGATAATATTCTTTGACCATTTTGAATTTTGAATTTTGAGTTTGAATTCTTTGTTGTCAGATATGGCTACACCTACTTTTAGGATTTTTCTGGTTTATCTCTGTTGTTTCAGAATTATTTTTATTTATTTATTTATTTATTTATTTATTTATTTATTTATTTATTTATTTATTGAGGGCAGTGTCACTGGCCCTCATATGTGGGACCTGAAATAGGGCCGCTGGCTCCCCAAGCCAGCGCTTAACCACTGCGCCACTCGGCTGGCCCTATTTTTATTTTTAATAAAAAACTGAAAATATATATATATTTTTTTTTAGCTGAGCCATCCTGCCACCTGTTGGCAGCTCAACAGCAACTCAGCTCGGGCTGGCCTCAAACCGCTGTTATTCAGAGCTCAGCTTGCACTCTTGAGCGAGCTCTTAACTAACTGAGCCATTCAGCCGGCCCTGAAAATATTTTAATAGTCGAGCACCGTTAAAAAGATTATACTAAAAACATTTAGTACCTAATTTTTCCCTGCCACTACTCCCCAAAGATACCCACTTTATATTTTTTGAGCTTTTTTTTCCCTGGCATTTACCCCCAAGTTTCTAAATAATGTGCTTATATGGTTGTTGACTTGTTACTGTCCAAGAAAAAAGAACTTCTCTTTATTATCCCAATATAGGTATATAATAATTTTTGGTTAAATAAATATTCAATATTTACTTCACATGTAGCTAACCAATACAGCTAAATTTTGGAGTACTTAGTAGGTACCAGGCATATCTTTAAGTGGTTACATTCATTAATTAATTCCATGATCACAATAATCCTAATGAGTAAGTGCTATTATGACTCACTCATTTATCCATTTTATAAATGGGAAAGCTAAGGCTCTGAGTAACTTACCTTATTATGACTATGAAAGTTTTTTCATTATTGCGCCAAGCATTATGTTCCCTTTCTTATTCAACTATTTGATTTTCTTGCTGTTTATAATTGCCTTATTTTAAAATATGCTTTATTTGCTTCTTCACTAATTCTTTCCCCAAAGCAGATATAGAACCCCACTGAAGATTATTTTCTTCATGGTCAAACATAATTACTATTCAATCAGGCCCCCTTCCTCCCACTCACTCCTTCTGGCATCTTACATCCTCTTGCTCCAAACAAGAATGATTGTTTTCTAAGCCTGCACTCTTGTGTTAGATTTCTTATATCTTAATTCATGTATTTATTTCCTTTCTTGCTCCTGCATTTTGATGAAATTCTTTCTCCAGCAGTTTAGTGATAAATGGTGCAGAAGAGATACATTTCTAAAGATTGTCCATGCATATTTATTTTACCTTACACCCATTTTGCTTGGATGTAAAATTCCAAATTGGAAATAATTTTCTAGCAGAATTTTGAAAGCATTGATTTGTTTCTTTTAAGTTTTTAATATCATTCTTAAGCCTGATACCAGTTGTTATTCTTACCTTTGTATTTAACTGATGTGTGTTTCTATTCCAATACAGTAATGTTGTGTTTTTGTGCTTATCTTTTCTTTTTTTCTTTTTCTTTTTTTTTTTTTAAAGATTTTATTGGGGAATTGGCAGAGGGGAACAGCGTTGGGGAATCGGGGAAGGGGAACAGACAAGTTGCTGTCTTTTTGTTCTTCAGTTTAGTTGCGGAGGATGTTTGCTTCACTGTTGGTATCGTCATTGCGCTCTTCCCGGATGAGGCAGATCAGTCGCTGGCCTCTGGATGTCGCTCACCGCGGCTATTGGCAGCTCACTCTTGGCTGCCAGCCGCTCACGCTGGCTGCGGGCCACTCACTGTAGCCTATGGCAGCCCACTGCAGCAGGGGCTGCAGCCCACACCATCACAGTGGCTCGCACAGCCCAGCTCCAGGTGGAGCTGTTGTTAGCTGTAGAGGGCAGTGTCATTGGCCCTCATGTGGGATCCGAACCGGGGCCGCTGGCATCCCAAAACCAGCGCTTAACCAATGCGCCACTCGGCCGGCCCTTATCTTTTCTTATTTAATATGCTGTCCACTTTTTTTTCATTTACTATTCTGAAACTTTTTAATATAGAGCTTTATATCCTTATGTTCTGAGAAGATTCCTTACATTATTTTTTTGATAATTTACTCTCCACCTTCTCCTCAATTTTTTTTCCCTTTGAACTCTTTATTAGATATTCACCTGTTATCCATCATTTTACTGGTTTGTTCTACTTTCAGGGAAATTTCATCAACTTTATCTTTCATTCCTTTTACTGATAATAAAAACATTTCTGCTATGAAATTTTTAATTTGAAGAGCTCTTTTATAAAAGATTTTTGAATGCTTCTTGTAAAATATTATTCTGACTGTGTTTCAGTGATGCAACATCTCTTACTTATCTCTCAGAGTAAATATTGACTTTTAAAAAAAAAAATCCTGCTTTTTAAATTGTTTGTATTTTATTTAAGTTGCCCTCTTCCACCCATATTGTTGTTTTAGTCTCTTAACTTTCCCCAAATATTTGTTGATTTTTGGTTGTGCATTTCCACTAAAGAGTGAGGATACCTGGAAACTTCATTCTTGGGTATTTATGTGATTGGGAATTAATAGCTGGGTGGCTTCACCATAGAATAAGATTAATTTGGTGACTTTGGTTTTCCACTAAGGATACAAAAGTTTGAGAATCTTTAGTTCTTTTTTCTTAGGCTAGTCAATACTTCAAGAAAGGAATCCTGCCATCCTCTTTTTGCAGTTATAAATCTGGCTGCCAAAGTTCTGCGGTTGTGGGTCTTATCATGTTGGCATGAAGACTTTCACTTTGTTTTCCCATTTTCACTTGGATGTCTCTCTCCCACCCTTCTGAGAACATCAGACCCACCCAGAAAATCCAGGGCAATCTTCCTATCTCAAACCCTTAACTTAATCACCTCTGTAAACTCCCTTTTTCCATATGATGTAACATTCACAAGTCATGGGATTAGGACATGGACATCTTTGGAGGCCATTACTTTGCCTAGCACTTCCTGGCTAGGATGCTTGTACAGTGTTCCTTGTTCCTTTTTGTGGCATTGAAATTAACTCGAATTTCTCCCATTTCTCTGCCCTGCATCCAACCCAGAAGCCTTCCTTGTCAGAATTCTAGTTTTAGAAATCAGCTCTCATGGCTCTATTCTGGAGACAAATTTTGGAATCAGAAGACCCAAGAAAATGTGTTTTCTTTTTCTTTTGGTTAGTTATTTTGCCTACATCTCATGCCCTTCTCTTTATGCTGCTTTCTGTGCTCTTCATCTTTACAGGTCCTCTGTTGAATCAGAGACTGGTTGTGAGGGTCAGCACTTCATGCTTGATAATATGCTTTTAAGCCAACTCCTCGCTGCTGACTTGTTCTTCCAACATGCTTCTACTGTTAAGGTAGAGAGTAGGAAGATGCAAAAGCAACTTTGTAATAACCTTTTGGGGATACTGAGTATAGGAAGAGGAAGCAATGCAACTCAAGTTTTATGAGAACCTTTTAGTGCTCAGGCTGTACTCTCTGTCAGGACATCTCCTGCCTAATGGGAGGGAACCATGGGGTTTGAAAATGTAGACTGCATTCAAAGGGTATACAAGTATTAATATTACTTTCTGAAATATGTGTTCTGAAAGCTGCAAATTCTCAGTGCCTGTTAATCTCCTGTCATCACAACATAGAATTAAACCCATTTCCAAAGTTACTACAGCTAGAAGGCTTCTGTGCCTCATTGTTTGGGATTCAAGTGTTACATATACTTTTTTTTTTTATAATATTTTATTGGGGAATCAGGGAAGGGGAACAGACAAGTTGCTGTCCTTTTGTTATTCAGTCTAGTTGTGGAGGATGTTGCTTCACTGGCCCATGTTTGTATTATCATTGCTCTCTTCCTGGGTGAGGCAGTCACTCACTAGCCACTGGACAGCCACTCACAATACCTCACACCAGCTGCTGGGCAGCCCCACTGCAGCCCAGCTCCAGGTCGAGCTGTTGTTCACCATCTCAGTTGTAGAGGACACAGTGTCACTGGCCCTCGTATGTGGGATCTGAACCTGGGCCCTGCTGCTCAGAGCTGGAGTCCCAAGCCAACTTTTTTTTTTTTGAGGGCAGTGTCACTGGCCCTCATATGTGGGACCCGAGTCGGGGCCGCTGGCTTCCCAAGCCAGCATTTAACCACTGTGCCACTCAGCCGGCCCCCAAGCCAATTTTTAACCAACGCTCCACTTGGCCGGCCCGTGTTACATATACTTTTGCAGTTTCCGCATCACAGGTGATTATGTTTGCAACTGTTCCTATGGCAATGAAATCAAGGTCAAATAGCGGAGAAGCCCAACTCTGTTTTGTCTGCTTTTTCTCATTGGCTCTATATTCTCCAGAAATTTCTCCTTGTTTAGATCTGTAGGTGGCACCTCTTCTCTGCTTCTGGCACTGCAGTGGATTAAAAAAAGTTTTTTTTATCCTCTAATTTTTTACTTAAGGGAGGAAAATTTATTGTTTTATCATTTATTAGCCATACCAAATAAGAATATTCAGCTCAGTTTTTAAAAGAAAAGCGAGCATAGTTATAAAAGCTATTAAGACTCACAAACGTACAGAAATCATGTCATGCCAACTCAGCACCTCAGGCCTGTCAAAGAAATATGCACAACTTTGTTCCCTGCACTTGGATCACTGAAGAAATGCCACAAGCTTTAAACATGTAATTGTTCCTGCCATCTATGAGAAGGAAGACAAGAAAGAAAATTATGACAATTGTGGCATGTTTCTTCTTTTAGCAGCAGTAATATGGCAGAATTTTTCTGGATGACGTATGTAGCAAGTGCCTCTGGCGCCCCATGTCATATCTCCTCAGCCCACCTCTGTTTGTAGTGGCAGCTTCATTAGACAGTTCCATGCACATTCATGCTCACCTTGTGCTGACAATGCCGTGCTTCCTGGGTGCTCCGTGTGTCTTTCTGTTCTCTTCCCTCGGGCATTCTCTGATGCCACAGGAGCCTGCTTATTCCTCATGCAGGTGCAGCCTATCTGTGTGTGCATGTGAATAGCTCCAAAAGTCAACGCTCAGCCAATGTGGGACGGGACCCAGCAGAAAAACACTCCAGCCTGCTGTCCTTTGGGTGATTCTAGGGCATTGTACATAATTCTCAAGTGGTCTCGACTGGATCAAATCCTCATTGCCTGAAACTGGAGAGCTTGGCGATGTAGTCTTATTTTGGTTTTTCCTTCTTCTTTTTAATTCTCCTGGTTCCTTTACCCTTGCTTCCTGGAAGCACCTTTCAAGAAATTACCTGTACCCAAGGCTTTGTCTCAGGCTCTGCTTTTGATGGAACCTAAACTAAGGCAATATCATGAAGTGTCTACTCTAGAATTTTAATGATGCTTTAAGTAAGTGCTGGCCATGACTGTATGGGGGATGTAGAAAAAGAATAGGGAACACCACAAGGTTTATCAATATGTTTTATTGACATTTAGAAACATTATCATAAACAAGAGTATAACTGCTGAGAAATTCTTCTGGTTTATCAGCATCCCAGGGCCACAATAGCACGGGGAACCAGAGTCTGGGTGACAGAAACAGCGGCTATTTGTTGCATGTCTTCGATGGGGCTCTTTTTATGCATTACATCTAAGCCACTGAACAACCCTTAAAGATGGACATTAGAAGCCCCACTTTACAAAAATCTGAAGATAGAACAATTAAATAACTGGCCCAAAGCCATCATAACCAGTAAATTGCAGATTCCAGTTTAAGTGACTTTATCTATCTATCTATCTATCTATCTATCTATCTATCTATCTATCTATCTATCTAAGCCATCCTGTCACCTGTTGGCAGCTCAGCGGCAACTCAGCTTGGGCTTGGCATTGAACAGCTGTTGCTCAGAGCTCAGGTCACACTCTTGAGCGAGCTTTTAACTAACTGAACCACTCGGCCAGCCCTTAAGTGACTTTACTTTAAAACCTGTGCTTGTTTATATTGCTTCACTGGTAGTGGTTTAAAATGGATAATGTTGTATATAATCCATTTATTCACATGTTCAGTTTTTAAAAAAACTTTATTTTCAAATTTTTATTCAAGGTAATATGCACACATGGTACAAACTCAAGGATCCAAATAGGTATACAGTGAAAAATCATATCTCTCTCTCAGCTCTGCTCTAGGCCAGTTTAGGAAGTATTTACTGTAAATTATTTTCTTGTATATTCTTCCAGAAAGATGCTCTATATATTATTTACTATTTATTCTTACATATACTATACACACTGCTCTTTTCCTTGCCTTCCTTTTTTTACTTAAAATGTCTTTGAGGTTCTTTCAATTAATTCACAGAAATTTGATGCATTATTCTTAACTGTTGCAGAGTATTCCTTTGTATAGATTTATCCTAATCTATATCACCTGTTACATTTTTATTATGTAAAAAAATTAATGGTTTTTGATACTGATCGAACCAACTATTTAAAAATTCTTCTAAAACAGATTAGTGACATGAATTATGTATAACTTACAAAACATAAGGAACTATTTTCTAAACACACTAAATGGTCCTTTTGTCTGTTAATGTACAGGAAATTTTGAACTGAGTAGAATTTAAATTCCTTTCAATTAGATTATCTCTGTCTGTTTCTCTGTCTCCTTATCTCTTCTCTGTCTTTCTCTCCCCCACCCTTGATAACCATCTTTTAGTATATAATTTTTTGTTGTTGTTTCTTTTTAAGTGAGCCATTCTGCCACCTGTTGGCAGCTCAACGGCAGCTCAGCTTGGGCTGGGCATTGAACTGCTCTGTTGCTCAGAGCTCAGAGGCTCGCACTTTTTTTTTTTTTTTTTTGTTAAAAAAAAAAGCTTTTTTATTGGGGAATTGGGAAAGGGGAACAGCGTTGGGGAATCGGGGAAGGGGAACAGACAGGTTGCTGTCTTTTTGTTCTTCAGTCTAGTTGCGGAGGACGTTGCTTCACTGGCCCATGTTGGTATTGTCATTGTGCTCTTCCTAGATGAGGCAGATCGGTCGCCAGCCTCTGGATGGTCGCTTGCCGTGGCTATTGGCAGCTCACGCTGGCTGCCAGCCGCTCACTGCAGCCTATGGCAGCCCACTGAAGCAGGGGCTGCAGCCTACACTGTCGCCGGAGCTCGCAGCCCAGCTCCAGGTGGAGCTGTTGTTCACCATCTTAGCTGTAGAGGGCAGTGTCACTGGCCCTCATATGTGGGATCCGAACTGGGACCGCTGGCGTCCCAAGCCAGTTCTTAACCAATGCACCACTTGGCTGGTCCATCAGCTCACACTCTTGAGCGAGCTCTTAACTAACTGAGTCACTCGGCTGGCCTGATAACCATCTTTTAAATTATGCTCACTCTCAGAAGTCTAAGGATGGAGTTTGGAACTTGTGGTGTCAATTTAATTCCATTTCTGTTGGCTTATAAGTCTTTTGAGAAGCAGGCACCAATTTCAGAAACTTTTTTTTTCATTAACATTTATAAAGTAAACATATTGTAGATTTTGTTCAGGTGGCATAAGAAAATTCAAAATGTGTATATTAAATGACTCCAAATAGTTATTCTTACTTTTCTTAGATTCATAAAGCTGTACTAAAATTTGTGTTTGAGAGCATACTAATTTTATGACTGAGGGAAGATTTCATGATCTTCCTAATGAAACTAGTAAACTATAATTTACCAAATGTCTGATCTTTCATATTATCTTTTATTTTATCCTGTGTATTGAATCCATGCTAGAATAACCTCACTCAAACTGAATTTTTGAAAAGCTGTCCATTAATGTACGTATTTTTTCTTTCCTTTTTTAGTTAAACATTTTATTTTGAGATAATTGTAGGTTCCCAAACAATTGTAAGAAATAACACAAAAAGATTCCACATTCTCTTTACCCAGTTTTTCCCAATGGTAATAATCTTGCAAAACTTGTACAATAAGCACAACCTGGATATTGACATTGATATAGTCAAATGCCAAATATTTCCACCACCACAAGGACCCCTTAAGTTGCACTTTTATGGTCACATTTACTTCCCTCCCACTCCCATCCGCTCTGTAACTCCTGGCAACCACTTATCTGTTCTCCATTTCTATAATTTTTGTCATTTTAAGAATATTCCATAAATGTAATCATGTAGTGCATACATACTTTTTTTTTATAGGCTTCTTTGGGAATTAGAGCTAACTCACAGATAATATTCCTAAACATTTTCTGTGTCAAATTGGTCTGCTTTAAAAAAAATCAGATCACCTCTTAAATAGTCAACATTTTAATGTATAAAAATTCATTCAGACCTACTGAATTAGACTGGATTCCCTGGAAACTGAGGTAGAGACTTGTGTATAGAAGGTCCACTGGGGTTTGGTCTCATTAGACACCCCTGAAAGGAAGTGAGAAAGGCAGGATTGGGCAGAAGGAGAAATTGCTCTAAAAAGCAGTTGCAACTGTCTCACATCATCTTACAGGGAGCTATAAAACCAGATGGTTCTTCAGACTAGTTCCAAATTGGGGGAAGGGGGCTGGACCTATATGCCTCTATTCAGTTCTTTTGATTCTTCATATACATTTTAGAATTAGCTTGTAGATTTCTACAAACAACCCTGCTGGGATTTTGATTTGAATGGTGTTGAATCTATACATCTATTTGGTAGGAATCAATGCATTAAGAATATTAATACTTCCAATCGTTAAATACATGTATCTGTATTTATTTAAATCTTTGATTTCTTTCATCAGTGTTTTGTAGTTTTCAGCATATATACAGATCTTGTATATATTTTGTGAGATTTACTCCATAGTATTCATTGTTTTTGGTGATACTAGAAATGGTATTTTAAAAAAAATTAATTTCCAGTTGTGTGTTGCTGGTATATACTGTCCTGTGTTCTTGCCAAACTGACCTATTAGTCATACTTGCTTTTTAAATTTTTTTCCGTAAATCAAGAATCATAGCATCTGCAGAAAGAAACAGTGTGTTTTTACTTCTTTCTTTCTTTTAGGTATGGCTTTTATTTCTTTTCCTTGCTTTCTCTCACTGGCTATGTCAGTGTTAAAATAGAAATGGTGAGAGCAGACATTCCTGCCTTGTTTCTGAACAAGTTCAAAACATTTAATCTTGAACTATGTATGATGTTAGCTATAGGTTTTCTGTAGAAGCTCTTTATTAGAGTGATGAATTTTTCTGTCTAGTTTGCTGAGTGCTTTTATGGTGAATGATGTTAAATTTTATCAAAATCTTTTTCTGCATCTATTGAGATAACAGTTTCTTCTCTAGTCTTTTCTTTTTAAATTGGGGAATTAGGGGCAGGGAACAGCGTTGGGGAATTGGGGAAGGGGAGCAGACAAGTTGCTGTCCTTTTGTTCCTCAGTCTAGTTGCAGAGGATGTTGCTTCACTGGCCCATGTTGGTATCATCATTGCGCTCTTCCTGGATGAGGCAGATAGATCGCCAGCCTCTGGATGGTCCCTCACAGCGGCTCTTGGCAGCTCACACCGGCTGCCAGCTGCTTACGCTGGCTGCCAGCCACTCATTATAGCCCATGGCAGCCCACTGCAGCAGGGGCTGCAGCCTACACCGTCCCGGGGCTCGCTCGCAGCCCAGCTCCAGGTGGAGCTGTTGTTAGCTGTAGAGTGCAGTGTCACTCTACATGTGGGATCCAAACCGGGGCTGCTGGCATCCCAAACCAGCTCTTAACCAATGCGCCACTCAGGCAGCCCTCTTCTTTAGTCTTTTGATATGGTGAATTACATTGTTTTTTTTTTTTTTTAATGTTAAACTAGCCCTGCATTCCTGGGATAAATTCTGTTTGTTCATGCCATATTAATTTTATAAATATAGTGCTGGATTTGATTTGCTAATATTTTGTGAGGATTTTTGTATCTATGTTTATGAAAGATAAAGATTTGTTGAAGTGTCTTTGTCTGGTTTGGATTTTAGGGCTAGCTTATAAAACAAGCCAGAAAGTACTCCTTTCTCTTCTATTTTTTAGAAGAGTTTATATAGAATTGCCTTTTTTGATAGTTTTCTCTTCCTTAAAAGTTTGAGACTTTGCCAGTAGAGCCATTGGAGCCTGTAATTTTCTTTGTATGAAGTTTTTAACTATAAATTCATTTTCTTTAGTAGTTATTGGAAAATTCAAATTATCTGTTTCTTCTTGAGTAAGCTTTGATAGTTTGTGTCTTTTAAGGAATTTGTTTACTTCATCTATTTTGTCAAATATGTGGCCATAAGATTGTTTGTAATACTCAGTTGTTATCCTTGTAGGATTGCATGATCTACAGTGATTCTCTCTTTCATTTGTTATGTTGGTAATTTGCATCTTCTCTAATTTTTTCTTAATTAGTCTGGCTGGAGGTTTAACACTTTTGTCGATTTTTTCAAAGAACTAGGTTTTTGTTTCATTGGTTATTTCTATTTTAAAATTCATTGATTTCTGCTCCTATCTTTATTATTTTCTTTTTCCTGCTTGCTTTGGGTTTAAGTTGTACTTCATTTTCTTGTTTCTTGAGATGGAAACTTAGACCATTGATTTTGAGACCTTTTGTCCTCCTCTGATAAAAGCATTTAATGCTATAAATTTTTTTAATGCATTGTTTTAGCTTCATCACAAATTTTACTATGTAGTGTTTTTATTTTCATTTAATTAAAAATGTTTTCTTTTTTTAAACTTATTTTTTTATTTAAGTATAGTTAGCATATATCATCTTATACTGGTTATATTAGTTTCAAGTGTACAATATAGTGATGCAATGTTTTTATACCTTATAATGTCATCACTCTATTAATTCTGGTAATCATTTGTTACCAAGTAAACTTATCACAATATTTATTATTAGTGTTTTTGTTTCCGTAGAAAGTCTTGTCTTTCCTTATATTTCAGGCTACTTGGTTTGCCTATGATCTTAGCTCTATGATAGGTTCAAGAAAAGTCATGATTTTATACTCTATATGGGTTTGTATTTTTGTTCTGGTAGGAATGATGTTATTTTCAGCTTACTACATGTGAGGTGGAAGTGGAACTCCTCCAGCTGCATCTTTCAGAGGCCATTCCACTGCTCTGTAAGGCCAGTGCTTCTGGATAGTGTGGTATATGTTAGGTCCAGGGGATCCCACAGTTATACACCAACTGCCTTATACAGCTTTGCTGTAGAGTAGGTTCCTTGGTTTGATGCAGTGTTCTGTGAGATCTCATGTTGTTGAATCCAGCACGCTTAAGTCTTTGGGTAGTAGTGCTGGCTTTGATAATGAGAGCAGGAAAGTTAACCTCATATCCTCATCACAGGTTGATCCCAGTGTTGATTCCATATAAGATGAATCTGTGCTCCTCTGAGGGTGGAAGACTTCTAAGCTAGTCATCTTGCCACCAAGGGGATATTTGGTCTCAGGGGATAGTACCATATTGGGGTTTAGCATTGATCTCAGTTGCTTCCAGTTTGGACATTCAGCAATGGCACTAACTAAATCAGCCTTCGTCAGTGGAAGCCCATGCTATTGGGCCCATGTGTATCCTCCATTCCTGCAGCCATGGCTAGTTTATTAACGAACTGTGCTAACTGTGCGAAAAAATGACAGAGAAGATGGATGACATCAACTGGCTAATTCATACTGTCTCTGATTATTTAGTAACACTTCTGTGATAAATACTCTCTGGTGACAGGTAACATGTAATACAGAGAACTCTATACTTTGTGCCCACTCTCATGTATCATCCATATGCCTTTTTCTTAGACTTCGTTTTTCCCAATCCTCCAAATCCATTTCTCCCTTCTAAGCCCCTGAAAAACCAGCCATGCCATTCTCTACTGCCCATGTTCTTATCTTGGGCTACTACTCTTTTCACATGAGTGAGTGACAAAATATACTGCCTGGAGCTCTGTCTATTGGGAGGATTTTACCTGAGTGGGACTGTGGTGCAGCAGTCTATTTCTGGCTTTCACCCACACTGAGTTAACCCATCTGTGAACCAAGTCTGGCATTATTTTCCTCCATCTGCTAGCCATATGTGACTTCCTTCTCCCCGCAGTCATAGATGAAAACTGAGTAAAAGATGTCAGTGTAACAATGATGGACCACAGGCAGCGTATAGTTTACCTACATGTAGCTTACTTGTCCTCTGGCTCTGCTTATGCCCAGTTGTGAATGTATGACCTCCGTCTTGCTTTGGATTGTTGCTGTGGCTTCTCAGCCTAATGATTTTGTGGATCTGACATAAACCAGCTGATGATGGAAAGCTTTGGCGGCATGGTCACTTGATGTCCTTATCAGGGCCCTGTAGTATGCTAGGAGTCGCTTTTTAAATGGTGTATAGTTTTCTCCTGAAGATGACATATCTTTGCTCCAGATTCCTTGGGGTCTATGCTGTCTTGTGGGAGGGCTTATCCTGTTCATTTTAAAATGTTTAGCAGTATCTCTAGCCTCTACCCACAAGATGCCAATAATTAGCCGTACTCTCTACCTCCCCCAGCTATAACAAGCAAAAATGTCTTCAGACATTACCAAATGTCCCCTTTGGAGCAAAATTTCCTGTGGTTGAGAACTGCTGGTCTGGACAACCCATGTCCCTTTGGACTATATTATTACCTAGGGAGGGAGAGTTAACTTAGCCTTAGGGCAAGACTATAAGTGTATATTGTTGTTAGTCCCACATGAATGTGAACTTCTTTTGATCATCCCTTTTAGAAGAATGGAAAGGAATACATTCCCAGATCAGTAGCCTCATACCAAGTGTCCAAAGCTGTGTTTCTCTGTGCTAGCAAACGTACCACTTCTGGCAGAGCAGCTGCAAACGTGGCTACTGTTTGGTTATGTTTGCAGAACTTTACTCTCATCCACCATGTTTCATTTCGTTTTTGTAGTAGCCAGATGCTATTCTTTCCAGGATATGATATTATTTTTGATTTACTGTCTTGGGTGGGAGTGAGAGATGGTTTCTGAGGCTTTTGCATGACTTTCTGCCTTATAATAGCTCTTACCCCGCAGGTGAAGAAATCAATATGAGAGTTCTGCCAACTACAAGGTATATTTTGTTCAGTTATATATTTGGAGACCAGGAAATGATTACCAGCTAGGTCAAAGTACCTAGTAGATTAAGTGGACCCAACATGAGCCAGAGCTCGGCTACAATTCCATTTATTAACTTGACCCCTTAGGTTCCTACTCCAAAAGGGAAGCCATGATGGTGCTTTGAGCTCCTGGATATCAATGTCATTTCAGATTATGAATTCAATAATCCTAAAAAGATCTGAGCATTCCTCTTTTCCAATGCATAGTTACCCAAGTAAATAGCCATACAATTATTTAGGGAAGACTGAGAGAATTACTACTGAATACATTTGATGCAGTTTTGCAGGGTCCATCCTCATAGGGATCTGACCTCTATTTCAGTCAGTAGGTTCTGGATTTGAGAACCGTCTCAGGTCTAAGTAGATAAGAAATTGTGACTTTACTAGCTTCTTGATCATCTATCCTTGATTTTAAAAACTGCATAAATTAAGCAGTACCATTGTTGTCTGCTCACTTTTTTTTGCCCCTGTGAACAGTGTTCCTATAACCATCTCCATATCTCTCTCGGGGTTGAGGTGCCCAGGTTGCCGCTTTAATCTTGCCATTCATCACAATAATTGTACTTACTTTGCTTTTGATGATTAAATGTTATCACTTGACTTCTTTTATTTAGAGATTCCAGAATCCATGTTCTATAACAGTATCTCCTGCCATCAACCCTGGTCCACATTGTATACCACTGAACTTTTCAGTGATGCTGGTGTCTCTTTCCTTAGCATGTTGCATATCAATAACTTTGGTAAATAGCGTGTATTTTGGTCCTTTTCATGAAGATTGTTGGCTCTTTGTTTTCTGGATTTAAGTAGTATATCCATTCCAGCATACCTCTTTCTGTGATCTTTTTAATTCCCTTTTTCTAATATAGCAATTCTTTAGTTTCTAGTATATTTCGTGTGGGCCTTCAATCTTCCAAACTTCTGGGAGCTTTCCTAGCAGTGTGTTAGCATTGTGTACCAGGGTCCTTGCCACAGTGTTAACCCCCCTGCACCACCACCACCACCACCACCATAGCTGGGGGATGGGTAAATCAGCCTGAGGAGGGGACTTGCAGGGAGCACGACAGTATCTACTCACTAGCTTACTCTGAATCACATTCTCCTTGCAATTATCTCCCGTATTGTTTTTGCAAAATGCAGTAAAATCTGACCTGGTGGCATGGTCTCCAAATAAGTGACTCAAGCTACACAGTAAACAGAGTTTAAAGACTACAAGCTAGGGTAATCAAAGAAACACAAGATACATTTCCTGAAAAAAAAAAAAACACCCAAAAAACCCCCAAAACTTTAAATGAGATGACAGAGTTATGGAGAATGGCAACTACAATCAACAAACTAACCAGTGAACAAGTAGGAGGATTGCCTCTAGCCAAAGAGAAAAGTCAGCTCCTTAATTTAAATAAGTGTAACAAAAATACCCAGAAGCTGTATTCATATATGGAGAGTGTGCTGAAGTCTGTTTATTTTTATTTGTCCTTTTTTATCCAGTAGAAAGATTATAGTCACCATTGCTAAAACAATATTATACAATATAGTAATCATAGCAACCATTTTCTGAGTGTTTATGGTGCTAAGTGCTTTATAAAACATTGGCTCCCGGGCCGGCCGAGTGGTGCAGTGGTTAAGCGCTGGCTTGGGAAGCTAGCGGCCCCGGTTCGGTCCCACATGTGAGGGCCAGTGACACTACCCTCAAAAAAAAAAAAAAAAAAGATAAACATTTGGGCTGGCCAAATGGCTCAGTTGGTTAAGAGCTCGCTCAAGAGTGCTAGCTGAGCTCTGAGCAAGAGCAGTTCGAGGCCAGCCCGAGCTCAGTTGCTGTTGAGCTGCCAACAGGTGGCAGGATGGCTCAGCTAAAAAAAAAAAAAAAAAAAAAAAATTATTTAAAACATTGGCTCCCAAAATATACATGTATTCATGTGAAAGGTTGGCCGTAAGGAAATGTGGCCCTTGTCAAAGCCGCCACCTTCAAGGTTACATACGTATTCCAAAGAAGTCAATAACCGCCATTCAAACTATTTCATCACTCTTTTTTGGGAATTACTGTCAGAAACTGTGGAACATCACTGTGAAACCCTCGAATGTGGCCCGTCATCATTCTCTACAAGAGGATTTAGCTTTTTTGAAATAGTCAAGAGTTATTTAGGTCCATATTTGGTGAATAATTTGGATAGGTATTCAAAGTCGGTAATACAATTTTAGTTCTTTAAAAGATTCGACTTCTTGGACCAGCAGAGTGGTGCGTTGGTTAGGAGTTGGCTTGGGATGCGAGCAGCAGGGCCCCAGTTCGGATCCCAAATATGAGGGCCTGTAAAGCTGGGCCCCCTACAGCTAAGATGGTGAACAACAGCTCCATCTGGAGCTGGGCTGCCATGAGTCACCGGCGATGACATAGGCTGCAGTGAGGCTGGCTGGAAGCTGGCGTGGGCTTTCGTGAGCTGCCATGAGCCATCGTGAATGGCCGTCCAATGGCTGGCGAGCGACTGCCTCACCCGGGAAGAGCGCAATGATAATGCTAACATGGGCCAGTGAAGCAACGTCCTCCAAACTAGACTGAGGAACAAAAGGACAGCAAGTTATCCATTCCCCTTCCCTGATTCCCCAACGCTGTTCCCCTCTCCCAATTCCCCAATAAAATCTTTAAAAAAAGAAAAAAAAATATTCAACTTCTTGACTAATAAGGAGCAGTAATCTCAGTTTTCTTAAGTGTTTTTAAACCAACTCAAAAGCATTTCTCCAAAGTAGTTCCAGAATACACACTGAAAAGTAGTTCCAGAATGAACCCTGAAAAGTAGATGCAGAATGCGTGTAAAGCAATGACAGCATTGGTGGAATGAAGGTGCCTTCCTAAGGTGAGTACCTGAAAAGCAATACTTATTTGGATTAAATTATATTAATTAAATTTATTTTACTTTTCACACAGGCAAAAAATGGAAGGGAAGTATTTTGATTGAAAAATAGAAAGGTATGTTTCCTTAAAAAAACCCAGCTTTTTCCGTTTTCTACTCTTCAGTCATAATTGCTTTGCCGAGCCTATTTTATAACACAAGGTTTTGATAGACTTGCTCTCATATACTATATCTTTGGAATCTTGAATTATGTTATCAGAGCTTAGCAAATGGAAGCTATATTTAGTTTTCTCTCTCTATTTCTTCATTTTAAGTGAATGTTCTATCAAGGTATTGATAACCAATAGAAAACAATCTTCATATTACAGTATTTTAAATTTATAATATTAAGTTACATATTCAAAATGTTTATAAGTAGAGCATCATATTTTGATGACTTCTAACATTTCCCATAAATATGTCTTGTCATCTTTATTTTAACTCTAATAGTTCGTGGTACGAAATGCTACCAAATTGTAACACTTGATGACAAAGTCTCTTCATGTTATAGTCAAAAGGATATAGGAAACTTTATAATTTATAATGTACCTATTTGCTAACATGGAAAAATTTAGAGCATTTTGTGAACAGGTAAAAAAAGACAAATTAGGAAATAAATCATATCTACATCTTTTCAAAACAAATCCTCCTGTCCTGGATTGTCTATCACAGGTAGACTGCTGTGCATGTAAGATGCTGTATGTTGAGTTGCAAGGAAAATTTACAACAATTTTCATAGGTGTGAAGGTGTGCAGGTAACTTCAAACTTCATTGTGTCAAATGTCATGTTTAATTAAAAGGTGTTCCTTGCAAATTCAGATCTAAATTTAGACATAAGACTTTATCCTCCCACCCCCATCATCCCTGGAAAAGCATACTCTGTAATTTTGGGTCTTGCTGAACAACCTGAGCAGAAGAGGTATGCTTTTTTTGTTTGAAGATACGGAGAATGCCATTCTTCTTAGCAATGTGTGCAGAGAGCTTAAGCTAGCAAATATGAGTTCCAGGTTTGATTTGGGCATTTATACCTTGGCTGAAATTCTCATTGAAAATTGTGATTCCTGTCCCCACTCTCTCCCCTCCCCTTCAATTTCACTGCTTAAAATTTGTGGGATTGCACTGCTGAAACAGATCTTATAGACACAGTTCCTCACTGGCTAAGAAATTTACATCTCTTATTATTCTAGAAATTGGTTACTGCTTCAAAACATAGACATAATCAGTTGCATAAAACAACACAGCAAATTTGTTTAGAAATAGATCAGATATTATTTTTTCTATAGTTTCGTCAGCATGGTTTATTACATTGTGATTATAATAAACTCACTTATCATTAGTAGTAATAAACTCAATTATCATTTAACATGCTGAAAATATATTTTTTCTTAAAAGACTGTAAAAAAAAGTACTGATAATTGACGATATATTCTCCTGCTCTGTATCATGCTACTGGAATTTGATTGTTAGATGCTAAAAAACAATAATAATATATGGAGAGCAGATTTTTGTAGTAAATATCCACAAGAAGAATTTCTACACACTTTCTGGTTAAACTTAAAATTTCAATGTTGGAAGAGAAAAATCATAAAAATGAGTTAAATTTCTTGAAAATAATTAAAGTGTCCTTTTCCAAGCCCCCTCCCAAAACGTTATTCTTTTCAAGCAAGTAATCTCTTGTTAAATCCTTTGTTGCTCTACTTGAATCATAGAACAAGATGGCCTCTTTCCCTAGACTTTGGAAATAAATCAAGGACCATTGTACATGTAACTAAATAGTGTCTGTGATATCACACACCCAGCAAAGATGCCTTCTTTTTTTTAGCTGCTTTGCTGTCTAACTTGCTCCATATACTAACGTGATTCTGTGATGATTATGGGAGATGTTGATATTTGGGAATGATGCGGATCGGCTTTCTGGTTTCAGAAATTGCACCAAAGGCTTGAGGTTTTAGCGGAATTGATAAGAGGAAAGCCAACATAAGAGCCCTTGCTTTGATGCACGGTATAATAGCCAGCAAAACCCACCGTGGGCAGCCTTGAGAGCAGACGACTACTCTGAGGAGTACTCAGTTCTTTGGGGCTGATTATGGCTTATTGAGGCAGAAAACTTGTCCGAGTTCAAACTCTTTGAATTCCTTGTTCACTCAATAGTGTGTCAAAAAAGAGCATTCAATGTTTCATGTCACAAAATCACCGCCGGCCTAAATTGTTCCTATTTCTCTTTTGCATATGGTGTGCAAGAAAAATTTCAACCCTCTTCTGTAGCACCATAATGCTTTGATATGGGTAACATTGCCATAACAGCCTGCATTAAGGAACTTATATTTTATTCTTCTTTTCAGTGTACATAAAAATCCCAGCTTAGTCCTTTTTTGTCTTTTAGATCCTTTGAACTCTTTCAAGCTATGTATCAAGACTTTCTGGGCTTTGACGGGGCTGGGCATTCACTGTAAAAGCAGTCAATGCCTCAGTGAGACCACAAGCAAAACTGTGAGTGTCTTAAGCAGGGACCACACAACTCTGGTGAGTATTTGCATATTTTAGCAACTCTGTTGAGTGTGAATCTCCAAGCAGAGAATGCTGCTCATTAATTTCCTTCATTAAGTATCTTGGGCCATATACTTTCTGAACAGAACATTACCTGTATTGCATTCTTTGGAGCTGGTTTGTATATGTGTGTATTTAGTATGCACTGGACTCTAAGTGGGAGTTTGTGAGAGCATGCTTGTGTGTTAGAGTCCTGGCTTGACATTATCATTAGAGAATATGTTTACACTGCAGTGTGAGATTCTAGAATAAAGTGCTGATTCAGACACAAAAGTATATACCCTGAAGTAGCCAACTGTGGGCTCAAAGAGAGCAAGGCCAAAGCTGGACTGCTCAGTTCATTTTCCAGTTCAGTAGCTGTAGTAATCCAGCTTCGCCAGCTGCTAACAAGATTGGGTCTGAAGTTTACCTCCACAATGAGATAATCAGATTACCAGCCACAAAGATCAAATAATGACCCAGCTTTCGAGCAAGTTCAGCAGGCCCTTGATAACACTGTGTGGTCCTTGAGGCTTGATTAAAAAATTAAATGGCTAAACTTTGCCTCAATATTTTGCATTGGGATTTTGAGTGACTTGATGATTCTTTTCATGGTGCACTTTCCTATTCTTCTGCTGGTTTGAAATTAAGAGGTAAGAGAAAAGGAGGATGCTCCCGCTGTGCAGTTGTTCTTGAGCTGGGCTTTAAATGAAGCATGCAGAATTTTTAATTTGGTGCCGTAGGGAAGACAAGTCTGACTCAAAATCGTTCTCGAGCAAGGAGTTGGGCTGCTACAACAAAAAAAAAACAACCTTTGCCTCTGCTCAATGTCTGTCTCCCGGCACTGTGCCTCTGGACCAGAATGGATTTGGTCTTTCTCTCCCAGGCCAAAAATGTTTGAAAGTTTTGGTTTTGGCGACTATATGATAGCTGTGCTCAGTAGTAAAGGGATTATTCTGAGAGGCATACAAATGTGATTGTCTCACAGCAGATGGTGCGCACTGCTTCACCTTTGAGAAAAGTTAATTAAGCCAAGCATATTGTGCCCATAGAGAGGAAAATGTAGATGAATATTGAGCAATCAAACTCAGTGTCTCCTTTTTTCATGCCTCTGCAATGGGACACAGAATCCCATTGAAAAAGAATTATGTACAGAATCAAATTAATTCACACCCAACTTTACTCTCTTCCCACGTTTTAACAGGGGTGCACACCAGGCCCTTCAGAAGTTTTGTCCACAATCAATGGGCCACACTGCGGAGTCCACTAAATTAAATGAACCAGTGCAGAAGAATCTCTTGTGAGATATTAAAAGGGTGAAAGGCTGTTTAATTCAAATCCTTCCGTAGAGTCTTTTCACATCCCCCTTTCCATGGTACAGTATAAATTATTAACTAACTCCTTTCATCTCGGATCAATTTACAAAACAGAAACAATTACCCCTTGTTAATGAGAGTGAATGCTTCTAATAATTATGAAAGTTGCATTTGATTCTGTTTCCTCACAGGTCCTTGTTTACAATCTAATTTAGAGTTGCATGCAAAGTGAAATAAAACAGGAATTCTCGATCTGAGAAATGGCTGGTAGTAAAACAAATGGGCTTCGCATGTTAATGAGTGTTATTTGAGGAATACATTCAAATATGATTCATGGATACCAGCTTTCATTCAACTAATTCTACTCTTTGATGGTGCTTGCAAATATCCAGGTTTCCGAAGGGACTGCTTTTCAGTACAGGGGTTCGGGAAAGTGTTCACACCCTCTTCTCCACAAATGGTGGGTAATTGTTGATGGACAGGTTTACCTCAAGGAGAAGAAGGAGATAGGGTTTCACTGTGGCCTCCCGCCATGCTGAGTGGTTTGAGGCCTTAGGCAGGCTCCACATGCTTAACCTTACCTTTCCCTTTAGAATCAGTGATGAATCCAAAAGGATAAAGGTAGACTTTAGACACCAAAGGAGCACAGATTCAGATAGAAAGGCAAATTTTCATCTCAATTGGATAAAAAGGGTCCAGCGGAAATGACTGAGATTATTGAAAGAAAAGGCCACATCTGAGGTAGTCCTAGCAGCTGGGTTTCTGCACCTGTCTAGCCCTCCTTTCTACCACTGGCTAGCCAGCAGGCTTAGCTATTATTTTGGTTTCTCAGGGTGTATTCAGAGAGTGTAGCAGTGACTGTGGAGGTTGGAGGGCCAAAGGAGGCAGTCATTGGGAAGAGAAGGGGAATATAACATAGGTCTGCAGTCACCAGAGTAGGTACTAGAAGGTCTTCCTAGGCTGTAAAAAAAAAGAAAAAACAAAAATTCAAAGCAGGAAGAATTTCAGTAACTGCATCGATCATAGAGCAGTAACTTAATAGAAGAGGCCATCCAAATCATACCTTGTATGATAAGACAGCTACCGGAAAAAGAAACAAAATTATTTGAGGACCTAGAAATAATCAACATAGTAGGCAGTAGTGGCTGACGAATTGCTCCAATAAGAAGACTTTATTTTAGAGTCATTCTTGTAAAAATGAAGTCCTTAGTAACTCATTTTTTGGAGATGGAATTCCCCAAAAGTTCTTGTGAAGAAGCACCAGAATATCATTGTAAGTATGCTCTATCTTTTTCTTCTATCCTTAAAAAGAAAAACTTTTAGTTTTAGAACAGTTTTAGTTGTGAAGAGTGTACAGAAAGTTCCCACATATACCATACCCAGTTTTCCATACCTGACTGATGTATTTGGGTTGTTGGAAAAGTCATGATGTATTTTTTCTATGTTTTTCATTGCAAAAAATGCCTCATGACTCTTCCAACAACCCAATAGTTTGGCCTGTTTCTCCACTATAATGTTATTCTCTCCTCCCCCCTTTTCCAAACTTTACTTTTTGGAGAGAAGTAACTATGCGATCCCACTCTTAAAATGTGGGGAGTTATGCTCCACCACCTTCAGAGTGGAGATCTATATAAATTGTTCAGAAGTTTTATGCATGGAACATTTGAAAATAATTTTATATATTTTCCATTTCATTTATTCATTCATTTATTTTTATCAGTATGTACTCATGAATATTTATATTATACTTTAGGTTATAAAGCAAAGCTACTTTTTTATGTTACTTAACTTTGGCCCCGGGGGTGGGGGAGTGAAGGGGTGCTTTTTCAGTTGGCTCCTGTGCCCCTTTGACAAATCTTCATTATTGCTTTTGAGCACTTCCTTACTTTCCCACACGATTAAATGTTCCAGGCTCATCTTGTGTGTTCCCTGCCCCAGCCCTGGAATCAGCCTAGAATAATTTCTCTAAGAACCCCTGGCTCCTTTTATTGAATAGTGTTATTAGAAACCTTGATCTGGGTGCTAAGTGTGTTATGTCTTTGTAAAATGTTGTAAACCATTAAGGAGAAGAATTGTGGTAAGAAATCCTCAATTCAGGAACATCCATCCATCCACCCATTTATCTACCCATTCATCCATCCACACTTTCACTGCAAAAATTTTTTTGAAAATGTCAATGTACCAGGCTCCGGGCTAGATGCTGGGGATACAAAATAAAGAGTAATCTCTGTGTTTTTGGAAGTTCAGAGTTGGCTAATATCTGGAGCTTAGACATCTACATAAATGACATGATAAAATTTTGTTTGTCTAATTTTATTTGACAAAAATTTATCATATGTGTAGTTGGTGTTGTCCTAGGTACTTGAGATACAAAAAGAAACATAGCCCAACTGCTGTCTTTACATGTTAAGGTGATCAGAGAACACAGGTAAACAGGCAATCAAACAGGAAGTCTGTGTTGTGGGGTCTTTTCCTGATTTATTGTTTGAGACTTGAATAATGTGCCCTCCCCCAGGTAGCTTTCCAAAGGATGATATCCAAGTTCCCAAAGGCCTGCCTTAGCAGGCAGCCCAGCCTCAGTCTCTCTTAGGTCTGCCCTCCCTAAAGTACTCAGAAATCTTTCAGAGTTTTACTCATATACTAACTGTTTGTCCTATTTCACCATTAATGCTTAGCGTGTATAGAATATTCCATAACTGCTCCCAGAAACTGCTCCAGGAGTGACTATGTCCAACTTTGAAGAGACTGGTATTTTTCTCACTGCTGCCACCCCCTGGAGTTGGGGTGCATTACCCACCACCTTCTGTGAAGCATTGGGTTGGGGCTAGGTCCCCTGCCCCGGTCTGATTTACACAAATATGGAACTGTCTGGTCACTTAGAGATTTTCTGAGACTAAAACAGCAGCTCAGATATAAATATTTATATTGTAATAGAAGAAATTAATATCTATGAAAGCTTCCATTAATTAAGCCTGAGTTTGTACAGTATTGATAGACTTAGAGCCATTTCACTTGGCTATACAAATGGCTTGGGCCAAAGATGTTGATAGTAGGAGTAAGCTTTTGTAGTGCTTCCCTGGTCCCCGTTTTCTAGTTTTGACCTTGGACAAGTCATGCAATCTCTCAGATGCTTTATCATTTGTAAGGGTTGAGGGGCCTGATGCATTTGCTGACTCCCTCCTGGGGCTGTTATAAGAATCTAATGAGTTAATGGATGGGAAATAATTTTTTTTTTCCAAGTGAAAAATGTGATGTGAACAATAGTACTATTAATAATTATTTTTACAAACAAAGTATTCATTGAGTTTATAAGCATATAATTTTTGGAGCCAGACAGATCTGGGTTTAATGCCTAATTCTGTGACCTTGAGAAAGTTATCTACCTTTCTAAACTGCAATTTCCTCATCTACCAAATGGTCGACAGTACCAATTTTAGAAAGGGAGCCAACAAGTATGATTGAATACTTGGCGTTATGGACTGCATGTTTCGCCCACCAAATTCATACATTGAAACACTAAATTCCAAAGGGCTGGCCGAGTGGCTCAGTTGATTAAGAGCTCGCTCAAGAGAGAGAGCTGAGGGCCGGCCGAGTGGCGCGGTGGTTAAACACTGGCTTGGGAAGCCAGTGGCCCCAGTTCGGGTCCCACATATGAGGGCCAGTGACACTGCCCTCAAAAAAAAAAAAAAGAAAAAGAAAAAAAAAGAGTGCGAGCTGAGCTCTGAGAAACAGCAGTTCGATGCCCAGCCCAAGCTGAGTTGCTGCTGAGCTGCCAACAGGTGGCAGGATGGCTCAGCTTATAAAAAGAAACTCTAACCTCCAATAGGATGGTGTTAGCAGATGGGGCCTTTGAGAGGAAATTAGGTGATGAGGATAGAGCTCCCACAATGGGATTACTATCCTTATAATAAGAGAATGAGAGGCAACCCTCTCTCCACCCTGTGACAGCACACCATTCTCACCGGAATCTGACCTTGTTGACACTAATCTTGGACTTCTAACCTCTAGAACAGTGAAAAATAAAATTCTGTTGTTTAAGCCACCCAGTTCATGATATTTTGTTATAGTAGCCTGGGCTGACTAAGACACTTGGAGTAAGGTTATTTATCATCATTATCAACAACACTGATGGCAGGATTCACACCTAAGAGAAACATTCACTGGTGTCATCTTTGTGAGAATTAAGTGATGTAATTGATTCATTCCACAAATATTTACTAAGTGCTAGAGAATATCAGTAGGGAAGAAAGCAGACAAAAATTACTACCCTCATGGAGCTAACATTCTAGTGGTGGACGATAATAAAAAAAATTACCAAGTACAATGCATAGCCTGTTAGATGGTAGTAGGTGTTATGGACGAGGATTAAACACAGGGGAGGGATTTCTAATTTTAAATAGGGTGGTCAGAGGAGGCCTGACTGAGAAGGTGGCCTTTGTGTAGTGACCTGAAGGAGGTGAGGGAGAGAGTCAGAAGGCTAACTGCGTGAAGAGCTTCTGGGGCAGAGGGAAGAATAAACACAAAGGCTGAGGTGAGAGATGATAATAGGTGCGGATGGATCCTGAGTTTCTTAAATAAGGCAAAGCTCTGATGGAAAAGTCTTTGATCGAAACTTTTTTCTGATTTCTTCTTAGGATGCTCATCCCAAGCAGCCAGCTTCAGGCTGATGTATGCAGGTGCCCTATCAAGTTGGTACCATATTCTGGCCACAAACACTGCCATGTAGCTTTACTCTAAGCCTTTTCTTGATGACACAGTCTACCTGGGTTTGCTTGGTTTTCAACCAGAAATATGACAATGACACACCTCTTTTAACTTCCAGTTTCTAACAAACATACCAAATCATCCAAAAATGCTTACTATATTCTAGGATGGGATTGTCAGTTTCTTTCATGGGTCCTGAATGAAGAGAGTGCATGCACTCTCCCAGAGGCCTGGGGCATAGCCTGCAGTGACAGTGCACACTCGAAATTCCCTGAAAGCTTTGAGCTTAACAACTAATGTAAAATTTATAATATACCTGGTCTGTTTTTGTAAAATATTAAGCCTTCAAAAACTGAACACTACAAAATAAGCTATATTTATCCTAAAGCTTCATAAGACCCTTAGTACACTGCCATGTACCCGGTAGGCACCCCATCTGAAGAAGTATAGCAAATTGGGTTGTCCTAAGTAGAATTCATTTGGTTTTCAGGTTAAATACTCTATTCAAGTTGTATTATAGCTATAAACCTTGCAAGTAGAAATTTGCATGCAAATTGTAACCCATGCCAGATTTCCTTCTAGTCATCTTGTCTCTAACATACAATATCCTAAAGTAGTTGTTGCCCTTTTTTTGACACCCTTCTCTTTTGCCTCATGCTTTTCCTTTTTTTAAAATAGAAATATATTTGACATATAACATAGCGTAAGCTTACGGTGTACGACATGTTGATGTGATACATTTATATATTGCAAAGTGATTGCCCTTGTAGCATTAGCTAGCACCTCCATCAGGTTACATAATCATCATTTCTTTTTTTTGTGGTGGGAATAATTAAGATCTAGTCTCTTAGCAAGTTTGATGTTTATAACCAATGTGCTCTCTTTTTTCTCTCTCTTCTCACTATTGGTAGTGCTTATCCTTTTTTTGAGTTCAAGTCTCTTTGTCTTCTTATCTATATTGTTTAAAAATAATGTTTGCTGAAGCCAGACTTCCCCCATCCCCCACCGCCCGCCCATCAGCTTTATTAAAGATAAACTGGATTTTGAACCTTGGCTCCACCATTTACTGGCTCTGTGACCTGGGCAACTTACTTAACCTCTCTCTATGCTTGTTTCTTTATTTTCAAATGAGGTTAATGATAGAACCAATCTCAAAGGGCAGTTGTGAAGATTAAATGAGTTAATGTCTGCAAGATGTTTAGAACAGAGAAAGTGCTCAGGAAATGTTATGTATTGTCTATTATTATTGTCTGCTTTTTTACATACCTGGTCATTGGAGGGTACTTAACACCAGAAGAGGCATTCATCTTCCTCCCGCTCCACTTCAAGCTCCCTAGCTGCTGTCTCCTGAATGCTCCCACAGTACCTCCTACAAACTCTGCCCTTCTCATTGCATTGTGATTATTTGATAATAAAACCTTTTTTCTCCCTTTAGCTCAGTGTTTCTCAACCAGCTGTGAAATTTTGTCCACTCTCCTCCAGGGGACATTTGGCAATGTCTGGAGATGTTTTTGGTTGGCATAACATTTAGTAGCACAACTGAGGCCGAGTGCTACTGGCGTCTAGTTGGTCCAGGCCAGGGATGCTGCTAAACTGCTAAACGTCCTACAATGTAGAGGATAGCTCCACAACAAAGAAATATTCTGTCCCAAGTAGCAATAGTGTTGCGGTTGGGAAACGCTGCCCTGGACTGTAAATTCCAAAGGGCACGTCTCACCCATCTTTATATATCTAACTCTGATAGAACGCCTGATCCATAGCAGGCACTCAAACTATTTATTAAATCAGCTGTTACATGAATACTATTGATGCAGAGAGCATGATATTTCCAGTGGAAGTTCTGCCTGCAAAATACTTATAGGACTCTGACATTTGCATGTTTATCAAATGTTTATTCATGAGATTAAAGAAGACAGCACCAATAGCTTTGTAGAAGAGGCTATGCCTAATGCTGTATGTCTAAGCATATTTAATTTCCATCTTTCTTGTAGCATCTGGCCATCAGTGAAGGTCTAATCCATATAGATCCTCTGATGCAGAGCCCCTGAGTATGATTTTAACTTATTTTAGAGCTCCACCTAAGAGTTTTGAGACGATTTCTAATCTTTTCTATTTTCTCCTCTCTTTCAGCTCCCCTCCCTGTTACTATCTAGAAGTGGCTGGAAGGGACAGGACACCCTTCCCTTTCTAATCTCTCTTTGAATTGCTAAGAGGATCAGCACAGAGGTGTAGCCTCTCCTTTTTGCTCTGCCTCTCCAGTTGCTAACCAGCCTGAAGACAGAGAGGAAATGACTAAAAATTGAACGGAGGACTCCAGCAGGGCTGTGAGAAGATCTAGCCCATTTTTAGCACCTTTTAATGTGAAAATGTTTCTCAGCAGGACTTTCCCCCTCATTGTTTGTTTAGTTATGTGATCAGGAAATGGACACAATTTTGTTGAATTATTTCTGCCAGACACTAAATTATATCTCAAAGAGCAAAGCTTTTGATTTTTTTTTTCACCATTCATTTTCATTTTTGTTGTCACACCAAGGCTGATTGATCCAGTTGAAGCCATTTTCTCTTTAAATTCCAGTGGAAGTGAAAAAAAAAAAAAAAAGCTGGTTCAGAGAATAAGCAAGAGGATTGAGCAGTTTACTACTACAATAATGAGATCCAAGATTAAATTCAGTTACGTTTCCTTAACATTCTGAAATGTCCATATGGATACCAAAAAGGGATCCCAGGATCCTCTTCAGCCATCTCAGTATAAAGGGACTGTGAAAGGTGTTGGCTCAGATTTGCCAAGTATAGGATTGGAAGTGTGGGGCTAGCTCACTATCTATTTGCAGTTGTCACTAAGTGGAAAAAAGACAAGGGTTGGGATCAGAAGACAAAGAGGGAAATTATAGCCCTGCTATAGGAACTATTAAAGCTGACATTGGTTAGAAACTGAAGACCTTATATTAAGGAGAGGAAAAAAATGGCAAAATATGCTTTAGTTCTGAAAAAGGGATTTTATTGCTAATCTTTTCAATTGTTCCTGAGCCATTTCTATTATTTACAAGAACTACCTATGTGTCCAGTTTGAACCCTGTTTATATATAATTGTTAGTTGTTTTAATAAATAGATATCAGATGGCTTCAGGCACCCTTGGGGTGCTGGGACACAGAAATGAAAGACACATTGCCTTCGGAGTCACTTTCTTACCTATAGAATAATCAAATTATGTAATCCGATTGTGACTAAGATTCTTTTTTTTTTTTTTTTTCAGGGCAGTGTCACTAGCCCTCATATGTGGGACCCGAACCAGGGCTGCTGGCTTCCCAAGCCAGCGCTTAACCACTGCGCCACTCAGCGGACCCAAGATTCTTTATCTGTAATCATGTTTCTTATAATAACTCCAGTTCTTATTTCCTGTGAGAGTTAAGTGAGGTAATGTATACATGAAATCCTATTCATTGGGAACTATAAAGCATTATACATGTCAATTTTTATTTTGTTTGCAGGGGCCCAGGATGGAAAGTGGCTTACATCACTTGTACCCACATCATAATGGCTACAACATAGTCGAGTTGACTACGAGGACACCTGGGAATATAAAGGAGAAACATGGATATTTGGTGAGCACTAATAAACCCTGTTGTAGAGGTATGGAAGGAGGGCAAGCTCTAACTACTTAAATGCTCTAGAGAAAGACTATACAGGATTTCCTAGAATGAAGTTGTAGCTGTCCTTTATATGACATGAGCATTTGTACCACATGATTCCCTACAATGCAGAGACCAATTCTAAATTTGAAACTTATTTTGCTACTTTACTAGCCCTGTCCTATCAGACAATTGACTAATCCTTTCTGAGTTTCAGCTTCTTCAACTGTGGAATGGTCCTGGCAACATCTGTCTTGGAGCCTTTTGTGAGAATTGGAGAAAATATGTGAAATGACTTTGCTCAGTGCCTGGCTCCAAGTAGGTACTCAAAAATAGTACATGTTTAATGTTTCTACCAACTTCCTAGTCTTATTAATGAATCAATGGGGACTCATAAAGTGTCTTTGCTGAAGATACATCTAGTAAATGGCAGAGCTGGAACTAGAACCCAATTCTGTTATTCCTATCTGATGTTCTTTCCCTTATATTATCCTTTCCACAGTAATTTGTTACCAGACCTTGACTCATCTTTGGAAATGTTTCTCTGAATTGTCATTTCATGTCCAGTTCTTATGAAGACCGCTGCTTGAATTTATGCAATATTTTAACTGGTGCCTTTCCTTTATGTTTCCCTTCTGCTCTCATTCTTGATTAACTTTCCAGATTGATCATCTTTCTATCTTTGAATTTACACTTTTTATTACATCGACTCTAAACCCCTCTGCCTATTTTCAAGGTCTTCTATACTCTGTCCTCTGTCAGAAGACCTGTGGAGCCTGGGGAATGGCACCTATTATATGAGTGTGCCTGGGGCAGTGTAAGGAAACAGACATATCTGTCGGAAGTTTGGAACCCCACATTTGTTCCCTCACTTCCCCCCAAATACTTACATGTTGTACACCAATGACTGACAAACTCTTCCTGTAAAGGACCAGGTAATAAATGTTTTCGGCTTTGTGAGTCTTAGGATCTCTATCACAACTTCTCAACTCTACTATTGTGCAAAAGCAGCCATAGACTATCCACAAGCTAATGAGCATGGCTTTGTTCCAGTAATACTTTAGTTACAAAAATTGACCACTCCTGTTGTACACTATAGTGTCCCTTTGCCAGCCCTTTACTCTCTTTTCCAGGCACACACCCCCTCTTCCACCTAGACTGGTCTCCTTGCTACCGTATACACATGACATAAATATTTTGTTTTGCTGTATCTTTGCTTATACAAACTCCATAACCTAGGAGACCCTTCTTTCTAGCTATTCTGACACTCTCATGATTACCCCTGATGTGTAACTGCTTTTCTAGTCTGAACCATACCAGCTATGGCATTTAATTATGTAAATGCAATGTATTGCTCTCTAATTGTCTCATGTGTTGTCTTCCCCCAATTAAGCACTTTTCCTGTATTCCCAAATTGTGCCTAATACAATATAATTAGATACTACAAAATAAATAAAACTTGATTAATTTTTTTTGACCTGTGTACTTCTTATGCAATTTGAACTAAGAACTTGACAGGGTATTTAGCATCATTCAGAAAGATTCTGTAGAAAATAGATCCCAGAGTCAAAGCCAATGGTGCCTAGTAAAACTGAACGCAACAAATGTGTCTAGGATGCTATTTCTATATTTTAATTTTAGGTACATAAATCTTCTATGGATTTATGGATTCATCTAAGGGATTATCTGCTTTGGTGCTAATCCCTTCAAATATTCCCATCCCACCATCTTTGGTAAATAAATTTGCCAATGCTCCAGGCCTTGGAAAAAAAATATTTTTTAGCTGGGGCAGTATGGCTGAAGTATGAAGGGACTCATACAGTGTGAATGCTTCAGAATGTAGTATGACTTTGGCAGCAGCTAATTGGTTCAGGTTTTTCAGTTCGTTCACCTCTTCTTTCAGAAAGTTAACACAGATCAACAAATGCTAGATATTTAGGGACTTAGGGATGTAGGTGAGCTTCAGAAAGGAAGCTATGCTCAGGTGCTAAGCATCGAGTTTCTGACACACAGTGTTCTTTCTTGCTTGGACTTTTACTAATAAATATTTTGGTTTAATCAACTTATTTTAGATACTTTATATATGATTCAGTAAAGTGGAATAGTGATGATGACATTTTATTGGATCTTTTGAATGGCTCACAGACATTCTTTGAGACTTTATTCACAAAGATTTCTGTCAGAAATCTTTTTAGCTTCTCCAGATTCTTTTATCCTTCTGACCACTTAAAATTCCCTTCACTGTGAAATTTCCATGACCAGTTTGTCTCCCAGCAACTTCACCCTTCTCTAAACTTATAGCCAAATGAATGCTCACATCATTCATTTTTTTATCTTATAATTTTGGCCATTACCATTTATTTTCTTATAGCACTTGGGTTGCCATATTGTTTCAGTATAAAATTATAAATGTACTACTCTCTCTAGTCTCTCCAACTGACTATAAGCTCTCCAAGGGAAAATACCTAATTTTGTATTTCTTTGAGCTTTCCTCATTATGAGTATACTGAATTTGATTGATTGAATTAATGAGTGGCTGAAGAATCTAGGAACATAAAAATATATTAAATGGCTGTATTTTATAGAGTAATAAGTTTGTACATAGTATATCAAAAGGCTCAGATCAAGTTGTCAAGGTAGGAAAGCACAAAAAGATTTCTAACATCGTCAATATCTTCTTCAATTGGCCAATTTAAGTTAGACAATTCTGTTCAGCAGGCCATGCTCCTCTATTATCAGGGAAATATCAACAGGAGACTCTAAAATTTCCCAAGAGACTGGACTGCT
The DNA here is from genome assembly GCA_033961575.1 of Aselliscus stoliczkanus. Taxonomy (NCBI): domain Eukaryota; kingdom Metazoa; phylum Chordata; class Mammalia; order Chiroptera; family Hipposideridae; genus Aselliscus; species Aselliscus stoliczkanus. The sequence continues at coordinate 111,768,256 of CM066730.1, forward strand.
TGGACTACTTAGGTCACTAATGTCACCTATTAGTGTTAAAAGTTCACCCTGTAAAAGTCCTAAGAAAACGGCTTTTTCCTACATATGCTGACAAGACATAAAGGCGTGCAGTCAAATGAGGGTTATTCACTCTGGAGAAGTATGTGTTTTTAGTTAGTTGGGAAGATGGTGCTGTGCACCTGCTTGAATTATTTTTCTTGTTTCATCAATGAGGGAAAGTCTCATATTCTCAAGGCAAATTTTATAATAATCTTATTTTCACACTTGTTGCTTATAGAATAAAGTCTTAAATCTGTCCTTTAATTTTGGCAATAAGTTCTTGCAAATTAGAGTCTCTAAGTGTTTCCAGAAAACACCCAAATCCTCTTTGAAGTTTGCAAACTCTGGCATTTTAATGGAAATTTTAATTTTTAAAAATAAGTAATATTTTCAGAGAGGTGGGTAATTAAAACAAATATTGGGTTGTTGGAAAAATCATGATGCATTTTTGCATGAAAAACATAGAAAAATATATCATGACTTTTCCGACAACTCAATAGCTAGGATGGAAACTTGACCCGTACTTCATTAAAATGTTTTGTGGATATTCCCATTCTTCTCCACTTTGTTAGACCTTTCCAGTGCTGCAAATCTCTGTTTCATCTCAGTTGTGTCCTGGCTTCTAAATGTGTTTGCTCTATACAGTTTGTGTGTGTATGTGTGTGTGTGTGTGTGTGTTTTCTTCATTAATTCAACAAATATTTTTTAAGTGTCTACTTATCGTAAGCACTTATAGGTGTAGATGCTCTCATATCACTAAACATGCCATCAAAGATCAGCTTGGAAACTTTTTGGGACTTACTACATGAAGAAGTACCAAACTCACTTAAGTTCAATATATGCTTGAAGAATTTTGCTTCATTTTGTCAACAACATGCTTGCCTTTTTAAAAAAATGCAGCACAATTCTTTTTGAACTCCTTGAAGGTAAAGTGTGGGCCTCATGCATCTGTGCATTTAAAATCCTTCCTGTAGGATAAGCAGTCACTACCCATGTGTTGAACAAATAAGTAGATAATTAACCTACAATGTATAAGGGTTTTTTCTTGACTTAAAAAAATATATAAAATGTTTAATACCCTCTAAAAAATAATTTTAAGTGTGCAATGAAGTAGTCTCCTATACAGTTTCATGTTCTCAGTTTCAGTTTCCCACAGTCAGTTGTGGTCCAAAAATATTAAATGAAAAATTCCAGAAATAAATAACTCATAAGTTTTAAATTGCATGCTGTTCTGAGTAGTATGATGAATTCTCATGCTGTCCTACCTTGGACGTGAATCACCCCTCTGTCCGGTGCGTCCACACTATGTATACCCTCTCTGCCCTAGTCACTTAGTAGCCCTCTCGGTTGTCAGATTGCCTGTTGTGGTATCACAGTGCTTGTGTTCAGGTAACCCTTGTTTTATTTAAAAATGCCCTTAACGTGAAAGAAGAGTGATGCTGGCAATTTGGATATGCTAAAGAGAAGCCATAAAGCACTTCCTTTAAATGAAAAGGTGAAAGTTCTTGACTTAATAAAGAAAGAAAAAAAATTGTATGCTAAGGTTGCTAAGATTGATGGTAAGAACAAATCTCCTAGCCATGAAATTGTGAAGAAGGAAAAAGAAATTCATACTACTTTGCTGAGAGAGAGAGACCACATTCACATAACTTTTATTACAATATTACTGCTATAATTGTTCTATTTTATTATTAGTTATTGTCATTAATCCCTCACTGTGCCTAAAGTATAAATTAAATTTTATCATAGCTTTGTATGCAAAGGAAAAAACATGGTATAAATAGGGTTCAGTAGTATCTGCAGTTTCAGACATCCCCTGGGGGTCTCGGAATGTATCCCCTGAAGATAAAGGGGGACTACTGTACAGTAGCATCAACTATAGGTATAATGTTATATAGCAGATCTCTAGAACTTATTTATCTGTGTAACTGACACTTTATGTCTGTTGAACAGCACCTCTGTGTTTCTGCTTCTACCCAGCCCTTGGCAACCACCATTCTATTCTGTTTCGATGAGTTTGACTGTTTTGGATATTTCATATAAGTGGAATTATGCAGTATTTGTCCTGTGACTGGCTTATTTCATTTAGCATAATGTCCTTCAGGTTTTTTCATGTTGTTGTCAGGTTTCCCTTTATTTTAAGCTTCAAGTAGTATTCCATTGTATTTTTATACCACAATCTGTTCATCCATCAGTGGGCATTTAGGTTATTTCCATACCTTGGTTATTTTGAATAATGCTGCAATGAACATGGAAGTGCAGCTATTCTCTTTGAAATCCTAATTTCGATTCTTTTGGATATATACAACTACCCACAAGTGGGATTTCTGGTTCATGTGGTATTTCTATTTTTAATTTCTTTGAGAAACCGCCATACTGTTTTCCATAGCAGCTGTACCATTTTATATTTCCACTAACAATATACAAAGATTCCAATTTCTCCACATCTTCACCAACATTTTATCTATCTATCTATCTATCTATCTATCTATCTATCTATCTATCTATCTATAATAGTCATCCTAACAGGTGTGAAGTCATATCTCATTGTGGTTTTGATTTGCATTTCCCTTATGATTAGTAATGTTGAACATCTTTTCCTGTACCCGTTGATCATTCGTGTGTCTTCTTTGGAGAAATGTCTATTCAAGTCCTTTGGCCATTTTATAATTGGGTTATTTCGAGATTGCCTTTTCCACATTGTGTAGTTTTGGCAGCCTTGTGGAAAATCACTTGACTGAATATGTGTGGGTTTATCTTTGAGCTCTCTATTCTGTTCCATTGGTCCATAAATCTGTCTTTATGCCAGTACCATATTGTTTTAATTACTGTAGCTTTGTAATACATTTTGAAATCAAGAAGTGTGATGCACAAATAGGAAAATAAAAAGTAAAATTATCTCTGTAGATGGCAAGATCTTATATGTAGAAGACCCTAAACACTCCACACATAAGAAACTATTAAAACTAATAAGCAAATTCTGTAAAGTTTCAAAATACAAAATCAACATGGAAAAATGAGTTGCAATTCTATACGCTAACAAGGAACTACCCAAAAAGGAAGTTGAGAATAAAAAAGAATAAAGTACTTAGGAATAAGCTTAACCAAGAAGGTGAAAGACTTGCATACTGAAAACTCTGAAAGACTGTTGATGGAAATGAAAGAGGATACAAATAAATGGAAAGGCATCCCATATTTATGGTATAGAAGACTTAATATTGTTAAAATGTTCAGAGTACCGAAGATAATCTACAGAGTTAATACAATTTCTATCAAAATTCCAATGGCATTTTTTTAATAGAAATAGAAAAAACAATCCTAAAATTAATATGGTACCACCAAAAAATCCCCAAGTAGCCAAAGCAATCTTGAGAAAGAATAACAAAGATGGAGACATAGCAATATATATGTTTTTAGTAGAGAAAGTCCTAGAGAATATAGTACAGAAATGCATTTGAAAAAAATAAGCATTTGGGCAATGTAAAGACATTGTTAGAAACTACAAATGTATTACATTGAAAATGAACCAAATATTGGACTATCTCCTTGGAAAGTTACATTAGTTTTATGGCTTAAACCAAGTGTTTCTACAAGAGCGCTTAGTGTTCCATGGGCTAATAATAAAGATCTTTTGTGAGGGAGAGGGTTCTGTGGTCACCTAAGCTTGAGAAATGCTGGGTTAAACAAAGTTAACTAATTTTCTTTGTTGAAGGACTTTGAAGGAATTTTCTTTGTTAAAGTCTTGGAGACTTTAATATGCATTGTTAACATCAAGGAGCTATATATGACCATGAAATTCCACTAATACAGAACATTTCTCAAATTCTCAGTACTGGTGTTTCTGCAAAATGTACTTCAGAAAGTGCTGTTTTAGAGTAGTTGATATTCCTATTTTGTTTTGTTCAAACCTAGGACCCTGCAGAGGTACTCGGAGACTGCCACACAGAAGGGGAAGAATGGTAGGAATACAACCTCCCATCATAGCTTAAACCAGAGAAAATAGTTTTATCAGTTTATATATTTGAATTCTACATGAGTTTTATATAGACTCCTATAAAATGTTTGTAAATCACTGCTCTAGGACTAGGGGGAAATTAGTGTATTAAAAAAAAATAAACAATGAAGTTTCCAAACATAACTCTAAAATAGCTGTAGCATTCTATATGCAATGATAGATTTCATAAAAGTGTGCTCTCCCAGTATTATTTAGAATGTGACTTAAGTGTATTAAAGCAAGGTTGTATATAGATCACATGCATCCCTATAGGCATCACAGACGTGTGGACTTGATTGGCTAAACTTCCAACTTAGTTTCTTTCTTCTTCAAGTCCTTTCCTTTCAACTCTCCATTCTGTCTCTTAGTATTCTTCATGTAGGTTCTTAAATATTAAATTATTATGAAATACTTTGGTCATACCCACATATAAAAAACAATTAATAGTTTTTATTAAGAAACACTTGATTTATATAAACAGCATAAAGATAAAAATGCATGCAGCTTAATATAATTAACCCCTGTCTATCTATCACTACATTGAAACCTTCTGTGTACTTTTTCTAAATCCCAGAGGCTCTTCACCTCCCCCTTTCCTGAATTTGGAGTTTATCATTCCTGTGAATTTTCTCAGAGATTTATTTCATAAGAATATACACCTAAACATCATGGTTTTCTTTTATGTGTTCTAAGCCTCACATAAAGTGTCATCTGTATTGATCTATAGCAACTGTCCTTTTTTCTCACAGCTCAACATTGTGTTTGTGAAATTTATCCATGTTGATACAATAACTCCAGCTCATTTTTCTTCACTGTTATTATTTCCTTATTGATTATACTGTACCTTATTTTTGAGTCCATTGTTGGTGAATAATTAGATTGTTTCCCGTTTTTTTGCAATTAAAAATGAGGCTACTATTAATAATATTTTAAACTTTTCCCTATGTTCAGCTTTGCCAGATCGTTTCTCGAGTGATTGTGTCAATGTGTATTCCTACCAACAGTTTATAAGATTTCTTGCAAGGACCTATTGGGTTGTCGGAAAAGTCATGACGTATTTTGTGTATGTTTTTCAAAGGTCATTTATTTATATAAAGAACAAAGATCAATCAATGATGTTTTGCCTGTTTTGTTTGATAACCTTTTGCCATCTTTCAGTGAGCTTCATAATTCCTTGTTCATAGAATGACCTGTCTTTGTTTGTGAAAAACTGAACAACGTACTGATTTACAGCCTCATCTGAATTGAAAATTTGAATTGAACAAAACCACGCAAGGAGTTTTGAAGAGAGTGAAACAAGTGGAAGTCTGATGGCAAAAAGTCAGGCGAGTATGGTGGGTGTGGCAACACATCCCACCAAGCTCCAATAATTTTTGACTGGTGATCAAACTTGTGTGTGGTCTCCTGTTGTTGCGATGGAACACAACTCCTTTACAATTAACAAACTCTGGACATTTCTGGATCATGGATTCATTCAAACTGTCCAATTGCTGACAGTACACATTCAAATTGATTATTTGGTTCCTTGGTAGGAGCTTGAAAATCACGACACCTTTAAAATCCCACCACATTGAGAGCATAACCTTCCTCTGATGAATGTCTGCTTTCGATGTCGTTTGAGGCGAATCTTCATGTCGGGACCAAGACCATTTGCACACCACATTGTTGTAAACAATCCACTTCTCATCATCAGTTATCAGTCGCTTTAAAAAAGGATCGTTTTGCTCATGTTTAATGAGCATATTCAGATGTTTCTATGAGCCATCAAATGAACTTCTTTGAGTTCATGCGAAACCTAAATATCGAGTTTGCTTACGTATCCCAGCTTCTTCAGGTGGTCGTGAACACTTGAATGATGCATGTTCAATGTTCCTGCAGTCTCTCATGTCATGACTTAATCAATGCCTTTCTTTTGTCGTCATCAACCTTGGTGGGCCTCCCTGACCGAGGAGTGTCGTTGAGATAAAAATCACCAGCACTGAATTTCGTGAACCATCATTGGCACTGACGTTTTTTGTAGAGCATTGTCCCCGTAAACTTTATGCAACTTTTCACAAACTTGAGACGCATTCTTCCTTTTATGGAAGTAAAACAGTAAAATATGGCAAAAGTGCAGTTTGGTCTTCCATCTTCAACTTGTTGTAAAATCTCCAAAACTCAATCAAATAGCTCAATTTTTTTCCCTAATGATGCTAGAACTGTCAGCTGTCAAATAACATAGGAATAACATAGATGCGAATGATACTTCCAAATCTGTTGCAAACATGCATCATGACTTTTCCCACAACCCAATATAACCAAGATTGCTCTACTCAGCAAAGCTATCATTTAGAATCCAAGGACAGATAAAGAGCTTCCCAGACAAGAAAAAGCTAAAGGAATTCATTACCACCAAACCAGTATTACAAGAAATGTTAAAGAGATTTCTTTAAGAAGAAGAAAAAGATAAAAAATGTGAATAATAAAATGGCAATAGCTACATATCTATCAACAATTACTTTCAACGTAAATGGATTAAATGCTTCAATCAAAAAACATAGGATGGGGCCAGCCGAGTGGCATGGTGGTTAAGCGCTGGCTTGGGAAGCCAACGGCCCCGGTTTGGGTCCTACATATGAGGGCCAGTGACACTGCCCTCAAAACAAAAAACAAGAAAAACCCAACCAAACAAACAAACAAAACATAGGATGTATGAATGGATAAGAAAACAAAATCCTTACATATGCTGCCTACAAGATACTCACTTTAGATTGAAAGACACAGACTGAAAGTAAAGGGATGAAAACAGATATTTCATGAAAATGGATAAAAAAAAAAAAATCTGGGTTATCAATAATTAGACCAGACAAAATGGACTTTAAAACAAAGGCTATAACAAGAGACAAAGAAGTTTCCAGTAATCCCACTTCTGGGTATTTATTCAAAGAAACCCAAAACATTACTTTGAAGGGACATGTGCATATATATACTCATTGCACCATTATTTACAATAGCCAAGATATGGAAGTAACCTGGGTTTCCATCAATGGATGAGTGGATAAAGAAGAGATGGCATTTATATAAGTATAAAATGGAATATTACTGAGTCATAAAAAAATAGTGAAACCTTGCCATTTGCAACAACATGGATGGACTGAGAGGGTATTGTGCTAAGTGGAGTAAGTCAGACAGAGAAAGACAAATGTCATGATTTCACTTATATGTGGAATCTAGAGAACAGGATAAAGGAATGAATAAAACAGAAACAAGCTTATGGAAACAGAGAGCATTTTTGATAGTTGCCGGACTCGGGGGACATGCTTGCAGGGCTCACTGAAAACAGTGAAGAGATTAAAAAGTACAAATTGGTAGTTACAAAATAGTCATGGGGATGTGAAGCATAGGGAATATAGTCAATGATATGGTAATAACTATGTATGGTGTCAAATGGGTATAAGATATATCCGTGTGATCACTCAATAAGTTATATAAATGTCTAATCACAGTTTTTTTTACACCTGAAACTAATAATGTATGTCAACTGTAATCAAAAACTAAAAATAATTATTTTAAAAAAATATTTCTCTCAGGCCGGCCGAGGAGCACATTGGTTAAGAGCTGGTTTTGGGATGCCAGCGGCCCCAGTTCAGATCCCACATGTGAGGTCCAGTACACTGCCCTCTACAGCTAACAACAACTCCACCTGGAGCTGGGCTGTGCGAGCCCCAGCGGTGTTGTAGGCTGTAGCCCCTGCTGCAGTGGGCTGCCATGGGCTACAGTGAGTGGCCGGCAGCCAGCGTGAGCTGCCAATAGCCGCGGTGAGCGACCATCCAGAGGCCGGAGACCGATCTGCCTAATCCGGGAGGAGCGCAATGATGATACCAACATGGGCCAGTGAAGCAACATCCTCCGCAACTAGACTGAAGAACAACAACAGAAAAAAAGACAGCAACTTGTCTGTTCCCCTTCCCCAATTCCCCAATAAAAATCTGAAGAAAAAAAAATATATTTCTCTTGACTCTACATCCTTGCCAATGCTCAGAATGTTAAGGTTTTGGCCAATAGGTCAAGTGGGAAGTAGTATCTTAACATTATTTTAATTTGCATTTCACTGTTTACTAGTGATGTTGGATAGCTTTTTCTATGATTTTTGGCTGTTTGGGTTTCCTACTCTTTCAAATGCCTCTTTATCTCTTTCACTCATCTGAAATCCTTCATGTTTTTAAAAGCCTTTACAGAAAAAAAAACAAAACCAAACTTTAGTTTCATTCTAGAATTTGATAAGGTGATGTTGTGGTTTACTCTGAGAAATTCATCCTGTCTTAATTATATTCAGACTGGTTGAAGGAGAAGAATGTGGTCTTGGACCGTAGCCCTATGTGACATTTTGAATATCCTATCACCTCTCAGAAGGCTGTGTTGAGGTGATGGCTACAGCAACATTTCACCATGATCTGAGGACCCTGAACAGGGCCCTGGGGGACTGGAACATACACTGTCTGTCAGGAGGGAAGCCCAGATGAGATGCTTCAATCTCCAGGATAAAAAGCAAGATTAAAGAAGACTCTACACATCAACCTATCATTTTTCATCTGAAAACCTCAAGGCGTTCAGGAAACATTAATTAATTAAGCTTTGCAACAGCCCTATGAAATAGGTAAGGATAATCAGGAACACATCTCTAGGGAAACAACATGGCAGCTGTTTAGCAACATGCAGGAATAAGGAATATTAAGTGGCAGGCAGTATGGGACTACAGACATATGCAATCAAAAGCTGATAAGAGCACTTGGAGGTGGGGTTCTGTCTTGGAATTTGGCCTGGATCCTGGCACTGACAGCTCTAGTGTTAGGAGGAAGACTGGTCCAGGCAATGAGTACTGCGGAAAGCCCAGGTGGCCTGGACCATTTGACTTTAAGTGGTGTTTTCTTAGATAAGAGGATATTTGTCTGTTTGTCTTTCTGTCCCTGTCTGTCTATCTAATAACATTAGCTAGTGCTGCTCACATCTCAAATCTTAACTTCTCTGTTGAGAAGCGAACAGAACTAATGTAGAAAAATCAGTAAAATATGAACTCTTCTGAGTGAAAATTTCTATTTTTGATAATCAAAAGATTTCCCCTGAGTTTTCTTTTTTGTATTAAGGCAATCTGGGGGTGGAAGGAAGCCAATTAGAAACAGAAATCACATTTAAAAAGCCTACATTTAGAATTTAGGAAGAAAAAATTTAAATGTTTGAGAGTTTAAAGTTTAAATAAATTAGTTCTATTTAATAAAGAAAAAAATAAAGTTAGGAGAATGATCTAATTGTCTTTTCTTCTCTCTAGGAATTTTTCATTTTCAGATGCTGAGTTATTCTTTATGACTATAAAGAACCAAAGTTATGAGGTTCAATTAAAAAGAGTTGTGGTGGGTTCTAGAGAAGAATTATAAGCTCTCAGTGTTAAGGGAGAATAAAATGAACATTTATTGGATATTTCTACTTTGTGCCAAGTAACTTAACATATATTAATTTCATTGAAACTTCATACACATTAATCACATTGAAACTTCATACACACACACACACACACACACACACACACACACACACACACACCCTGGGGCTGCCAAAAAAAATGTATACACATGACTTGTATTCATCTTTTGTTATTGGTATATACTGAGTATTACAATTTTAATGCAGTTTTTCCTTTCTTAAAATGTGTATACATTTTTTGGCCCCCTCTGCGTGTGTGTGTGTGTGTGTGTGTGTGTGTGTGTGTGCATATATATATATATATATATATATATATTTATATATATATTTATATATTTATATTCACACAACTAATACGTTAACTCCACTGAAAGGTATATCATCTCTTCCCTTTGTATATATTTCCATAAAAAGGTTTTATGCATATAGCTGTATGTTTAGAAATATGTAAATGGTAAATGTACATTTGTGTGTATATGTATATATACTTTTAAATATATAATTGTAATTTACACAAATAGAATCATACTATACACACCACAGTCTGTATAGCTTTTAAAATGAAATATATATGAGATTCTTTTCTCCTTAAGCGCATACGGACTAACCTCATTATTTTTATTGATTTCATGCCATTTCATTGTATGAATGTAACAGAGTATATTACCTGGTTCTTGTTGATGGACATTTAGATTATTTCCTGTCTTTATAATTACAAGCAGTTATAAAATGTATCTGAATCTTGGCATATATTTTTGAATACATATGTCCATAGAAAAATTTCCAACAATGAATAGTTGGCTTATAAAGTATGTGGGTATTTAGAAATTTGGACATAGCCAAATTGGCTATTCAAAAATATTATGTACATTTACACTTTTCTACCAATAGTGGAAATTTCTAGCAAGAACTTCATTAAGTTTTTGTTTCCAAATACTACTGCCAACATTGCATATTACTGCTTTTTAATTTTTGCCAGATAGATGAAATATGGTATCTCATTATTTTGATTTATGTTTCTTTAAATTTATGAAATTGAGCATACTTTCATATGTGTATTTGACCTTTGTATTAGTTTTCCTATGAATTATCTGTTCACAGTTTTTGACTTTTAATTGCCTTTTAAGGAAATTAGCTTTTTGCATTCATATTGCATATATTTTTCCAAGTATTTGACTTTTGACTTTATGCAATTTTTCTGTACAGAAATTTTATATTTCTTTGTAGTCAATTTATCTTTCCTTTTTTTTTTATTGTTTCTAGACTTTATGTCTTCTTTAGAAAGATATTTCCAATTCCAAGTTTATAGATAATTTGCCTGTGCTTTCACAGAGTTTATTTTTACAACTTTATGATTCATCTGGATTAAGAAAACAAAGAATCAATATGTGTTGGGTTGCACTTGGTAGCAGACTGAACAAGTACAGGCTGAGGGAGGAAAGACTTTGTACTAACAAGAGGGTGAGGTGATTCCCTGGTTCCTGCGAGAGGATGTGATTGGACTGTTTGAATAATTTTTCAAAGAAGTGGAAGTGGTTAGGTTGAGGAGCAAGTGGAGTGTAACCAGTCCTGCTGATAGGGGAACTAGCCAGGTGGGGAGTCTTTCCACTGTGTGGGGGATGTATCTGGTGAGCATAGGGAAACTTTGTTAAGCCCCTGGGCCCTTTGAGGCTCAAAGATGTCAAGGCAGCATATAAAATTTTAGGCTTTACACTACAGTCTTCCGGTTTCAATTTGTTAATTCATTAAAACATCTTCATTATGTCTGTTGATTAAATTTATGATAAGAAAATATTAAAATTATAAGGTTCAGTACTCTTTTCTGAAAAAATATTGCTTTCATTTGTTAAACCCAGGTTGCTAAGTAAGATTTTGGTTTGAATACAGTTTTGTTTTATAAAAAACATGTAAACCAAAGGACTACATTCAGCTGTTCCCCTATTATATCACTCAATTTGCTCCATTCTTGAGGACAAGAAGGAATAAACCATAAACGATGAAGCATGTGTAGAAGATACAGCCCATGGTGTATATTTCAGCCTTCCTCACTATAAAGTTACTCTTCCTCCCTTTGTAGTTATAAGTATTTGGGGGGGAGAGATACTTTGAAACTAAGTAAATACTTCATTTCTCATCAAACTTAGTTTATTCACTTATTTGCTTATATTTAAATGGACTCATGGCTTCCAATATTCTTCAATGGGGTATAGTCCATTAATATCTTTATTTTAGTGCCTAAATTGCCTCCAATATGGTCATTGAGAACCTTTTCAAGTTGATTCTATAATTGAGGATACAGTTCAGTTAAAATCTACCATCTTGCTGCTTGTTCTTTGTTCCATTTTTCCTCTTTTTCTGTATTCATATGGACTGATTGTTTTTAAAGTAATTTTATTCTATTCTCTTTACTGGATTTTGAGCTATAAATCATTGTTGTTTTATTTTAGTAGTTGTTTAGGGGTTGTAGTATCCATTTTTAACTTTCACAGTCTACTTCCAAGTAGTAGTATACCACTTCATGTATTTTATAAGATCCATAAAACAATATACTTCCATTTCAACTCCTGATATTTGGGTGATTATTGTTATACATCTTACTACTGTATTTGTTACAAATTCAACAATACATTGTTATTATTTTTGCTTTAAAATTTCATCTGTATTTTAAGTGATTAAAATATAAGAAAATGTTATTTCATATTTACCATTTCTGGTGGTCTTCATTCCTTTGTGTAGATCTAGATTTCTATGATATCTTTTTCCTTCTGCCTGAATGGCTTTCTTTAATCTTACAGTGTAGTTCTGCTGCTGATGAGCTATTTCAGCTTTTATATATCTGAAAAAGTCATTTAAAGTTCATTTTTATGTTCATATTCAAATATATTTTCCCTTGGTATAGAATTCTAACTTTAAAGATACTTTTACTTGTGGGAGTTTAAAGGTGTGGTTCCATTGTCCTTTGGCTTGCATTGTTTCTGATGAGTAGTCTGCTGTAATTCTTATGATTATTTCCATAATTTGTGGGATTTTTTTGACTTCTTTTCAGGGTTTTTTTTTTATTTTTTATTATTATTGATTTTAAACAGTTTAGTTTTCATATGTTTTGATATAATTTTATTTAAGTTTCCTGAAACCCATTGAGCTTATTTGATTCTTGCACTTACAGTTTTCATCAATTTAGAAAATGTTCAGCCATTATTTCTTTAAATATATTTCTGTCCCTATTCCCCATCCCCTTTATGGACTCCAATTACACATAAATGAGTTCACGTAGAATTGCCTCTTTTTTTATATTTGTGTTTTATTTTGGATAATTTCTATTTTATGTCTTCAAGTTCACTATTGTTTTTCCTGCAATGTGTAATTTAGTCTTATCCCATCTTATGTATTTTTCATTGTAAAGATTGTAATTTTTACTTCTAGAAGTTTGATATGGGTTTAAAAAAATATATTTCATACCTCTAGTTAACATAATCTTCTAGTCTCCTGAACATGTGAAATACAGTTATAATAACGTTTTTATGTTTGTTTGTTTTTTTTTGAGAGCAGTGTCACTGGCCCTCATACGTAGGACCCGAACCAGGGCCGCTGGCTTCCCAAGCCAGCGCTTAACCACTGCGCCACTCGGCCGGCCCAGTTATAATAACTTTTAATGTCCTTGTCTACTAATTTTATTCTGTCATTTCTTGGTTTTAGATTGTTTCTGCTCATTCTGGGCCACATATTTTACCTCTTTGAATGCCTAGTAATTTTTATTGATGCCAGATCTTGTGATTTTACCTTTTTGTGTGCTGGATATTTTTACATTCCTACAATATATAATGTGTCCTGCCTTTAAGCTTTGTTAGGCATGACCAGAGCAATGTTTATTCAGGGATACATTTTTGACTCCCAAATCAAAAACCTTCTGTATACACTACTGATGCTCTGTGAATTATATTTGTTTTTCACTTTGGCTCATGGAAATAGGAGCTATACCTTCCCCTGTATGAGCCCAAAATGTTTTTCTCTCTAATCCCTTTGAGTAGTTCCTCCCTCTGCCTTGAGTTGTGTTGATCAGTGTTTAGCTTATAATCAAATGGGTCCCTTATCAGAGCTCCAGAGTTATCTCTCTTTCTCCTTCTTTGACAGCCTATCCTCTCTGCTATTCTGTTTTGTGAATTCTAGCTAACTTAATCTCCCTGAACTCCCAATTTTATTCCTCAATTCAGAAATACTCTTGTGTTCTGCCTGGTTCCAGTTTTTTGTACTATAGTCTGGAAACTTTCTTTAGACAGTTTTTTTTGTTGTTGTTGTTCAGACAGCTCTTTTGTTGCTTGATGTCCAATGTTTTGGAAATAATTTTTCATAAATTTTGTCCAGTTTGTTGGCTGCTTCTGGTGGGAAGACAGATTGAGTCCCTATTTCTCTATCTTGATGAGAGTAAGACCCTACTCACCTTCTGTTCATTCATTCATTTATTTGTTTACCCTATAATTACTCCCACATAAAAGGTATCATTTCTTTCATATATTTTTATTTTTAACTTTAATGCTGTTTCTTACTGAATTTTTATTGTTTGTATAGTTTTTCTTTTTTTCTTCTTTTTTGTAAAGCTGAGCCATCCTACTACCTGTTGGCAGCTCAACAGCAGCTCAGCTCGGGCTGGGCATTGAACTGCTGTTTCTCAGAGCTCAGCTCACACTCTTGAGCGATCTCTTAACCAACTGAGCCACCCAGCTGGCCCTATTGTTTAGTTTTTCAGTTGATCTCATTTGCATTAAATATGATGCTTAAGTAAAAAGTAGTTTGTTGTATGAAACCACTGAAATGTTGGACTTGTTAGTAAAGCTTTAGTAGCTATCCTGACTGATATAAGTGACCGATGAAAGATTCAATGAAGTATGTCTATTAAAGTAAAATTCTTTGAGGCTGTGGATGGAGATAGAATGTCAAAGTGAAGAAAAGGAACAAAGAAATTTATGCTGTTGCAGAGTTTCTTTATGCAAATATATATATATATATATTTATGTATTTATTATTGTTTTATTTTATTTTATTTTTTGCAGCCTTTACTGTCTTTCTCTTACTTTTTTTTTTTTTTTTTTTTTTTGAGGGCAGTGTCACTGGCCCTCATATGTGGGACCCGAACCGGGGCCGCTGGCCTCTCAAGCCAGCGCTTAACCACCGCGCCAGTCAGCCGGCCCTATTTATTTATTTTTTGTGGTAGGATTCTCCCTGCCTGTTGGGGACAGGGAATGCTTTCAGGATGGGATCTCCCTTGCTGCTGCCGCCAGGATGCCTGGTATCTCAGCGCAGGGTAAGGGAGTCTCTAGTCCACAGGGACTTTCTGGGGTGGCTACTTGTGACGGATCCCTCTTGCCAATGCAGCCCATCAGCCTGGTGTGTCTAGGTGGTGGAGCAGAGTCTCAGTCCCGGTGGGAAGGAAGCACTTCCTCTTGCCGCTTACTGTCTCTGAGGTTTCTGATTGATATGACTCCTCTTGCCTTCACCTTGGTGTTGCCAGGAAGACTCACATTGGATCTGAAGGAGAAATGAGTCTACCTGAGCCACTCTGTTGCTAAGGTAAAAGTTGGAAAACACGAGGCTTAAATTTTTATTAGGTTGAAATTTGGGGGGGGGGTCATAAGATGTCCTGTACCCATTTTGTTTCTCCAATCCTGGGGTCCCTTAAGCAGTTCACCTTTCTTTTTCTACCTTTTCAGAGTTCTCCTTTTGTTGCCTCTTGCATTTTTACCAGGGTTTTACTTAGTGGGATAGGAAATTATTATTTTTTCGACTATAGTAAAATTGCACATAATGTAAGATCTTCCATTTTAGCCATTTTAAACTGTGCAGTTCAGTGGCATTAAGTACATTCATATTGTTGTGTAACCATCACCAGTATCCATCTCCAGAATGTTTTCATCTTTCCAAATTGAAACTCTGAACCCATTAAATAATTCCTTATCTTTACACCCACCCCCAGTCCCTAGTAGCCACCATTCTACTTTGTCTGTATTACTTTGACTACTCTAGGTACCTCATATACTTGTAAGTGGAATTATATAGGATCCATCCTTTTGTGACTGGATTATTTCACTTAGCATGATGTCCTCAAGGTTCACCCATGTTGTAGCATGTATCATAATTTCCTTCCTTTTTAAGGCTTCTTTTTAAAATTATGTTTTTTTTGCACATAGAATTCTAGGTTGATATTTTTTCCTGAGTGCCTTCCAAATGTAGTCTGTTGTCTCCTGACCTTCAGAGGCAACTCTGTCATGACCAGAACCACAACCTTCCATTTAATGGCTTCTTAAAACTTAAGCAATTTTCTTACTTCCCATCCAACCTCCCATCATTGAATTGGGATAAATATGGTGCTTTCAATTCTTAAACCTTGTCAGGATTGAGCCAGCTTACTTCTTTTTGATGTCCTCAATGACGGGTGTTTAGATTTTAGTTTTTGTCTGTTCTGATAAACTAGTTACCACTTATCCGTCCTCTTTGCATCTTTCAAAAAAGCAACACATTTTCTTAGTCGTCATTTCCTCTCCTGTTCTTTGTGGTGGAGCAGATTCCAATCTGAGATGTTTAACCTAATCTATCTGTTCAGTACTATAATGCTGGCATAACCATAGAGTTATCATACACATAGGCGTAAAAATTCTAAAAACAATTCAGCCAGTTTAATACAGGAATGTATCAAAAGAACACCAAAATCAAGTAGAGTTTATTTCAGGAATGCAAGTGAACAAAATGAAATTTACCAATGTGGCCACAAATTATAAGAGCAAAATTACATGATAAAATAAATATATGCTGATAAGGCATCTGATAAAATTTAGCAGCCATTCATAATAAAAATTCTAAGCAAAATAGGAAGAGAAGGATAAGATTTGGGATACGACACATCTCTGAATTATTCCTATTTTTTGCTAAAATAACTTCATCATTTAACTCTTTTGTACAGTAGTCAGCAATCTTTTTCTGTAGAAGGCCAGATAATAAATATTCTAGGCTTTGTGGTCTATATGGAACAGATGGAAGCTACTTAATTATTATAAAGGTAACAACACTCTGCAGTGGAGTCAGCAGACTATGGCTTGCGAGTCAAATATACCCTGCCACCTATTTTTACAAATACAGTTTTATTAGAACACAGCTATGCTTACTTATCTACGTATTGTCTGCTTTCTTTCTATCATTTTGTGATACCATGGCAGAGTTGAGTAATTGTGATGGAGACCTTATAGACCACAACACCTAAAATATTTATTATCTGGCCTTTGACAGAAAAAGTTTGCTAACTACTGTACTAAAAAGTTAAATGACAGAGTTATTTCTAGCAAAAAGTAGGAATAACTCAGAGATGTGTCGTATGCCAAATCTTATCCATTCCACCCTCCATTTAACAGGAAAGGTGATTTTCTTGAATCCAAATCTGATTAGGTAACTTTCCTGCTAAGACCCTTCAATGTTTTCCCTATTGTACCTGGGGGAAAATCCAAATTCCCTGCTGTGGCCTACATGCAAGGTGATATGTGGCCTGTCTTCTTCAGGTCTTTTTAACCCACTATCAATGTTTCCTCTTCTTCACAATGCCTCATTTCCACTGAAGGTCTTTTAGGTCTTGACAACTCCAATTCTTTCCTATGTTACAGCTTTTGCAAACACTTTGCTACCTGTAATTCTCTGCTCCTGTTTCCTCCCAGCGGATTCCTCTGTTTTAGTAAGCCTCACATCTATGTCATCTTCTCAGAAAGGGCTTGCCTGACCACTAAATATCTCTGTCATTTTCCACCTCTATATCTTATTTTTTTTCTTTTACAGCACTTGTTACAATTTATAATTGTTTTTAGTTGTCTGTTGACTTGTTTTTTTCTTTGTCTTTCCCTCTAGAATATAAGTTCTATGAGGGCAGGAACTGAGTCGACCTGGTTTGTGGCTCTAGCATGGTGCTATCTATTTGTTGAATAGATGAAGATACAGGTTTAGTAACTTTTCCAAACTATAACCAGTAAAATATGGCTGAAATTTTAAACCCATGTCTGCATAATGACCTCCCCAGACACAGGTCTGTTTGTTGCCATGCAAGTCTATCAATGTAATTCTTTCATTTATTTTTTGATTAATTTGATAAGCATTTACTGAGCACATGCTAAGTGCCAGGCTTTAAGGATGGGAGTGATGGGGTTGAAATGGATGACACTGTATCTGACTTCAAGAAACTCACAGCCTGGCAGGAGACACAATAAACAAATGAAGATACTGGAGAGTGATACGCTCTGTAATTGAAGAAAGTGCTAAAGAGGAGGGAAAGCCCATTGACTTCCTAAAGAGTAAGGGATGAAGGTAGTTTCTGGAGAGGATGGTGTCTGAGCTATAGTTCAAGGCACACCTTACTTGTATTTATTATATTACAACCTAATACAATGCCAGGGGTACTTGAGACATCAAAGAATTTTGTTTGTTGAACTTAAGGATAGGAGTTAGCCAGAAAATTGGGAGTGGGAGAGGAGGTGTGTGGAAACATGTTCTAAGAAGAAAAAATTGCATAGAAAAAGGAATATGGCTCATTTGAAGAAATGCAGAGATCAATTTGGCAGAAGATGGGCAGTGTTGGGGAATGGCTTGAGATACAACTAGCCAGGGAGCAGGGGCAGACCATCAAGTATATTATCTACTGTACATGAAAGGGGAGCCATGAAAGGACAATGGTAACAATGGAGCTGAAATTATTTGTAAGCAGCAGCTATAGAAAACATGCTTTGTTTCTGGTGCCATATTTGGGTAAGAGGTTCACCAGAAGATTTGATGCATCCTTAGATCAATCTTCTGTTGTTCAAACTTCTATAATGCTGATTTTATAATTAGTCTTTTTGTTGTTGTTGAGAGAAATCTACTTCAGTGCATAGCAATGCTATGCTGTCTACATATTTAACCACTTTTAGCACACCTTAGGTACTGCCTGCTACTCTTGCCTCTGCAGACCCAGGAAGAATGAATGGCCCTGGAACTTGCTTAGCGAAACCCTCCCTGTGCATGATTTCCCTAGGTAGAGGACTGAGGCATGCAGGGTAAACTTTGCAGGCCTCGAAGTACCTTTGCCTCTTTCTGTGGAGCCAGGGACAATCTGGAAATAAATATCTTTTTATGTTGAGTCAAGTTCAAAACAACAGGCAAGGCACCCAATTTATACCTGTGGGGAAAGAAGAAACTTCAGTGACAGCTAATTGAATAGCTTTTCCCTTGTAGCAAGCACTCATGTTTCTGCTCAAGGAAGTCCCCTGGAGAACCAAGAATCAGGTGGTCTAATTTCCCTGGTAACCCTTGCATTCTAGAGAGGTGCAGAATTTCAGAAAATTTTCTGTTTTCTGAATACATGGAGAGCATGCAGGATAAAAACAATCACTGACAGCTGCAGCAGTGGCTTCTGGAAGCTGTCCACAGAAAGCAGTCACTGGGTACACAATGGGGTCCTGAGAGGAGATCCAGAAGTAGAACACAGGGTCCTACTCAGAAAGAACCCATCATTTGGTGGCTTCACAAACATTTGCCTCTGGAGGTCTGGAGGACTGTTCAAGACAATAACTAGTAAGTTGTGATAGAGCTGATGAGACTTGCTGAGGGAATGCAGAGAAGGGGAAAGAAAGAGCATTGTGGGATGAGAGAATCAGACAAAGCTTTCCAATGGTGAGAAATTATGAGCAGGACCTTGAATTTAATTTGGGATTAGACTTGGCCGGCCGAGTGGCTCAGTTGGTTAAGAGCTCGCTCAAGAGTGCGAGCCGAGCTCTGAGCAACAGCTGTTCGAGGCCAGCCCGAGCTGAGTTGCCGTTGAGCTGCCAACAGGTGGCAGGATGGCTCAGCTAAAAAAAAAAAAAAAAAAAAAAAAAACCATTCTAATTTGGGATTAGACTTGAAGAAGAGGAGATGCAAAGCCTTTCCAGGCAGGTGGAAAGCAGGAGAAGCTGGAGATAGATAACCAGAGCTGTCCAAAAGACCTATCTGATCCTGTCTCTGCCCTGCTTACAACCTCTCACTGGTTCCTCCTCACCAATAGGATAAAGCACAAGGTTGTAGCTTGACATATGAGTGACCTCTGCTTATCTCTCCAACCTCCCCATTCCCCCACCCTGTGCTTTGGTCCTTATGCTCTAGCAATACCTACCTTTATACCTGTCTGAGTACTTCATACTATTTCATGCCTCCATTACTATGCCTCTAATGTCTCCCCTGGCTAGAATGCCCTTTCCTGCCCTATCAGCCTGGTGAAGTCTTGTTCATCCTTCAAAACTCCTCTGAGACCTCGCTAGCTGCCCAAGGTCATATAGTGATGGAAGTGGGAGTAAGTCCATTTGGCCTGATTCCAGAGTCCCTGCTGTTCGCCACTGTTCTGCCCAAATGTTAATTTATAAAGGTGAACTGAGTGACCACATGGAGAGGTTAATTCCATTGAGAGAAAAGTTTAATATTGCTCACAGTTCCCCTAGACATGAGAGGCAGGGCTTGCCTCACAGGGCCACAGAAAAACACTGGGCCAGGCAGCACAAGCAGGAGCATTCGCCAGGGCCTCCGTTAGGGTTTCTGAAGGAAAGACAAGGTAGGGCGGGTAAATAGTTCAGGATTGGCTAGTTTTCTGTGGGGGTGGTCTCCAGTTCCCAGGTACCAGGCGCTGGGATGACTGCCTTTGAGATGTGTCTTTAGGCCAAAGAGAGGAGCATGGGTTCTGGATTGTTAGGTTTGCATATCAAAGGCATGCTCCTGGCTGAGTCCTTTGCTTTCTCTAAGAATTAGCTAACCCTGGGAAAGACTGTCTCTCCCCCTTCAGAAAGGCTTTTTAAGATGTCAGAACATTATAATATATAGGGAAAAAAATGACTAATATAACCACTATGCTATGCTACCTGTAAGGAAGAATACATTATTCAAAACAATTTTATGTTGTTTGGAGTTAGTCTCAGTAAGTGAGCTGAGCAATCTAGGGAAAGAAGTACCTTGGGTTCTAATTCCCTTTCTGCTACATCACTGAGCAAGACATATTTACCTGTGGGCTTTATTTTTCTCATCTGTAAAATGACAACCTTGGTCTTATTTATTGACTGATTATTTTTTATTCTATCAATATATTCATTTTTTTTCTTGTTCCAGAGATATTGGCAAAGTTTAGCTCATGGATATAGAATTTTATCCAAGCACCTAAATGAATTACTTCTCTTTAACTGTCAGGGAATAATTTACTGATAGTATATAGTCTAATATCAAGGTAGAAATTTAAAAACAGAAATGGAAAACAACAAAGGATATATCTTTGTAGAAAGTTGGAGAGAAGGAGGATAAAATAAGTCAGAACAATTCTCCCTGCTGGCTGTGTGTTCTGAGGCAAGATTATCCTTTCTGATTTTCAGTTTCCTTCTCTGGAAATGGTGATACTAATATAATGTATTCCATAGGGTTGTTGTGAAGATTAGGTGAGGTTACATGCGTAAAGATATTAGCACAGTATCTGGCATGTAATAAATAGCCCACTAAGTATTAGCCCTGGGTTGTGGGATGGTGCCACAGGGACTGGAAGGGGTGTGGGTAATAAGTTGAAAGCTTAGGAAGACCTCAGGCTATCTTCACTAGCAAGTATTCCAGACCCAGAACTCCTAGTCAGCTTTTGGGGAGGTGGTGATGATACTCCATGACATCTTAGATCTAGGTATTAACATAGCCCAGGGAAATCCTGAATGCTAAAAGTACTAAAAATAATAATGGCAGTAACAACAGTACCAACAACAATAATAACCATTACCAGATCTTTCTGACTCCAGAGCCTGTACTCTTGACCATTTTTGTTTTACTGAGATGCCTGACAGTCACCCTTAAAGGGAAGGAGGAGTTCAGTGTCATTATTTCATGGTGTGAGACACTTTAATGGGTGTACTAGTACCAGGATTGTCTTTGCCAGTGATAGGATGGAAGCTTGTGTGATGTCATCAGATGGGCAAGGGCTAGCCCTCATGAGCCAACTGCTAGGGCACCTGGAAGTTCCAGTATGCATTACCCTTGGAGACAGAGGATTAACACCTTCTATTCAAATGCAAATGTAATAGGGAAGGCAT
Organism: Aselliscus stoliczkanus; assembly: GCA_033961575.1. Taxonomy (NCBI): domain Eukaryota; kingdom Metazoa; phylum Chordata; class Mammalia; order Chiroptera; family Hipposideridae; genus Aselliscus; species Aselliscus stoliczkanus. The sequence goes on from CM066730.1 coordinate 111,789,835, forward strand.
CTTGCATCAATGCTTTATCATCTTTTCTGAAATTGTCAATCAGATTAGTAAATCTGTTGTTTGGGCAAAAGGTCAGGGAAAGTTTGGAGCATAAGATATTCCCTCACCTCTAAAATAGCTCAATACTGCCGGCCGAGTGGCGCAGTGCTTAAGCACTGGCTTGGGAAGCCAGTGGCCCCGGTTCGGGTCCCACATATGAGATGAGGGCTAGTGACACTGCCCTCCAAAAATAAATAAATAAATAAATAAATAAATAAAATAGCTCAATACTAAATTGCCTTAGTATCTCTTCTATGCCCAAACCTGTACCTTTTCATTTTATTTTTACTGGTTTTATAGTTGAGTAAATGGAATTCATGTCCTACTTCATATAGTATTATACATTTAATAATACAAGAAACAAGTTTTTATTTTCTAAATGAAAGATATCTTTGGAAAGTTTGTAGGTATAAGTTAGTCCAAGCTCCATCTTTCACTTTTATTTAAATTTACCTCATATTTATTATAGTTTCTCTGTTTGAATATATGTATATGTCCCATCTTATTTATTGCTTTATTGAAATCATTGAACTCATATTCTTAAATAAATGAATTAATAGAACACCTGTGTTGTGAAAAGCCCTATAGAAATATGAAAATTAATAAACAAAGGATCCTAATCTTCAAAAATCTCACAATATAGTGGAGAGACAGTTTATAAAGTAAGAGAGCATGAGGATCTGAATTAGACTAATGTCTCTGGAGACACAAAGGAAGAGATGTATAAAAACAAGGATGGGAGGAAGGGGAAAGGGACCAAGAGTACTGTAAGGTTTTGAGCTTGGATTCCTATAGGAACCATAGCATCATCAATAGTAAGGAGAAAGGCAAGAAGAGGAGCAAACTTTGGGAGATGAGGATAGGAGGATAGGATGAGTTGGGATTGAAATGTGTCAGGTTTAGATGACACAGCCTTGGATGCTGGTTAAGATGTTCAGCTGCCTTGTCACCTCTAATAAAGACAAGTTCATGGCTGAGTTCTAGCCCAAACTTAGGATTCTTTATCCTCATCTGATATTTATTCCACAGGGCTTTGTGCTCGGCAATGAAAATGAATTAGAAAGATACATAAGCAAGATCTTTGCTCTCCCAGAGTTCCAGGAGAGTGGGTGAGGCAGATTGTCTTCAGCAATGCCAGGCACTAAATAGCGATGCAAGCAGTTATGTGTAGAAGAGCGGAAGAAAAAGGCATCTGGGGCTTGGGGGACAAACTGGAACCTGCAGCCACCTACTTGTAGAGAGTATTCTAAGAGTCCAAAGATCAGCATAACCCTTATGACCTTCTTACTTTGAGGAAGCTATTCAAAATGAAAAGACACTATTTCCCAGTATCAGGTTTATTTAAAAATGAACAAAACCAGTTTAGCAAGTATATGTTTTTTATAGTAGTAACCTTATTAATATAGATGGATAAGGCAGCATCACTAATTGATTTATTTTTGTCTTTTCATGAGGAAAACGGCTTTTTTAAAGCCTGAATGAAGGGGACTTAGGAGTGACCATCACTTTTGGGAGTAGGGGAGCCCAGGGAAATTGCTCTCCTTTTTGTCTGCCACTTTTCCATCCCAATTTTGTCAGGGACACTTCTGGGTTCTCTATCTCCTGGCAATATGTTGAGACCCTCCCAGTAGCCTATTACTGCTACTGAGTCTTGTTCTTATTGGCAGTAGTGACAATGGCCTAGGAGCCTAAACTTTGGGAGACTTCACAAAGGCAGTGGGACAAGTAGCTGCTTACGTGGTTATTGTCTAAGGCTAACTCTGTCCACGGGGATGTGGTTTTAAAGCCCCTGTGTGTGAGGTCGAAAATACCTGTAACAATAAAAATTCCTAACAAGGGAAGTTCCCCAGGCTTGTAGAGGAGGTATTGAAAGGATTCATCTTTCTAACGGTGATTTATGTGTCATAACAATGGGATTGGGGAAAGTGAGAATTTATTAGAAAGTATTTTCTTTTTGACAAGACAAACATTAGAGTATTATGGAAATTTAAGAGAAATTCCAGAGTTAGAAAAGTCCACTTTTGTAATAATGGTTTTTATTCGTTGATTAAATCATATACCTCTATTAGTAAAGATGACAGCAAAAGGGCTTTATTAACTCATTAAAATAGTGCCATCTAGTGGTGAATATTTCAAATTGTAGCGAGGTGCCCAGAGAGTTGTCCCAAATCCTCAGGGGGCTTGGCCTAAAGATCCAGCAGAGTTTATAATTTACTCATTCATTTATTAATCTATTGTTTCACTTAGTTTCATTACCACTTACTACATGATGGGCATCTTGGTGGGTGCTGCGTGGGAATAGGCGAGGAAGACACAATCCTGACCTCAAGTGCTTTACAGTTCAGTAGAGGAGAACCCTTGTAAAGCAGTGATGGTGGTCCAGCTACAATAGCTATGAGAGAAGTGCAGTGGGGGGTCCAGATGACTCAAATGTCAGAAGGGGTTTCAATGACATTGCTAGGAAGCCCTCCCATGTGCACTGAGGACTTAACTTACAGGAAATATGGCAGCAAGGAAAGACAAACTGCTGAATGTACCATCCACTGGGCACCAGGGTCAGATTCCTGACCTGTCAGACCTCTCTTTTGGCTTCTCCTCTAATCTCTGGCTTTACCTCTAAATCAGGGAACTGAGTGCATTTGCAGTTTGGTGACAAGTGGAGTTGTCTGTTTTTAATGGGCTTGACTCTTGGTCATCCTAAGATATAACTTGCTGGACACAGGGTGGTATGTTTAAAGCCCTGGGAATTTTTCAGGAAACAATACATTTTTACGTGCCATATCTGACTTTTGCTCATTTTTTTTAATTTTTATTGTTTTTGGAGGGCAGTGACACTGGCCCTCATATGTGGGACCGAACCGGGGCCGCTGGCTTCCCAAGCCAGCGCTTAACCACCGCGCCACTCGGCTGGCCCCTGCTCATTTATATATATGTTTTCTTCTTCTCTGAGAGGTTTCTCATAAGTCTTCTTATTCTTTACATAGCTCTGTCCCTTAGCAAAACTATATATATATATATATATATATATATATATATATATATATATATATATATATATATACTCATTGTTCGATCCTCTGAAGGTAACTAATCGTTCTAGCTCTAAGGGTTGTTTTCTCTTCAAAACCAGGCCAATAATATTGACCTACTACATTAATTAGTGTTGGTAAAGTGACTTAATTATGATTTGGTATTTTATACCATCTAAACACAAGCAAAAGACCTGTTATCCCCTTTCTTAACTTGTTTTAAGTATCACTGTGTGAAAATTTCCCCTCTTATTGTTTTTGGGCAGATTTTTAACACTTGAAAAATTTCCACTTCATTTACTTTTTAACACCATACTCCTTGAAAAAGTTTTCACTTCTAATTGGCTCTCATTGGTTTAGTTTTCTCCTTCCTTCCCCTCTTTTTTTTTTCGATGAACAGTATTTTCCCTTCTCTATCCTTTTCAGGATGTAGTTCTCTTTTACTGTCAAAACTCTTACTTTACTTGATTTTTCTTTCTTTTATTTGCCTATTCAAACTCTTTTCAATCTGTTATTTCTCTCATATCTTCTAGCTCTTCCCATGTGACCTTTCTCTCTCTCTCTTTCACTTTTTCATGTGCATGCTCATTATGTCTTTTGCTGTCTTGATTTTTAGGTTCTATCTCTCAGAAGTTTGTAGGTAGTCACTGCTGATTGAGGGTTCAATGTTTAGTTTGTCCCAGTAACCACCATGGAAACATCACTCTGCTGGTGTGAGAGGTAAGAGTTCTGTCAGGAAGAAACAATAGATAGGGCCTGTTGAGTGGCGCATTGGTTAAGTGCTGGTTTGGGATGTCAGCGGCCCTGGTTCGGATCCCACATGAGGGCCAGTGACACTACCCTCTACAACTAAGATGGTGAACAACAGCTCCACCTGGAGCTGAGCTGCTGTGAGTCCCCAGGACGACATAGCTGTAGCCCCTGTTGCAGTGGGCTGCCATAGGCTACAGTGAGTGCCTGGCAACCAGCATGAGTGGCCGGCAGCTGGTGTGAGCTGCCAAGAGCCGCCGTCAGCAGCCGTCCAGAGGCCAGCGACCGATCTACCTCACCCGAGAAGAGCGCAATGATGATACCAACATAAGCCAGTGAAGCAATGTCCTCCACAACTAGACTGAAGAACAAAAGGACAGCAACTTGTCTGTTCCCCTTCCCCAGTTCCCCAATGCTGTTCCAATTCCCCAATAAAATCTTTAAAAAAAAAAAGAAAAGAAACAATAGATAGATAGATAGATAGATAGATAGATAGATAATCAGACATGTACTGAGTTGCTGCTAAGTTCCAGGCATTGTGCTAAGGACTTAATGAGGACAGATACAAAGAAGAATGAGATGGTCTCTGCTTTTAAGAAGCTTATAGTCTAATCAGACACAAATAGGTCAACTAGCTATTCTGATACAGTTACAGTAGGGGCTGAGATAGAGATAGATGTAAAGTGTTATGAGCCTGAAGAAGACTGAAACAATCAATTGTGTCCTGAAGAGGTGGGAAAGAATTCACAGTTCCTGAGGCATTTGGACTGATGAATGATTTGGAAGATCATCAAGAAGTAGTTTGAGACACTGTAGGGCATTCCATAGTGAGAGACGATTTACTGAAGCATGGAATCTTAAATGAATGTGATGGTCCAGGGAAATGCAGGTGGGAGAGGTGGGGACTATGCTGGCAAGTGATGAGGCTGTATAGATGAGTAAATTTTGTCGAAAGTCTTACAAACTATATAATGGAGTTAGGGAATTGTTCCGTAAATATTGGGGAGCCATACACAGATGATGCTTAAGTATCTGTGTTATGTGCAGGTTAAGGGGATGGATAAAAGTGAGTGAAATGTCAGACATTTCAGAGGTCAAATGGACACAACTGGTGATTGATTGGATGTGGGAGGTAAAAGGGAGTGAGCATTTAGGAAAGGTTTGCTTTTATTGGCATATTTGCTCCCTAGGATTTCAAATTCTCATGAGTTATTATCCTTTTTTATCCCACAGTGTTATTCTTTTCTAGAAGGGTATTTCTTAAAGAAACTAAAATTTGAAGTTTCTATTCAGCTTCTTGGAGAAATTGTTCTCAATTGTGGCAATAAAATTCTCTTTTCTTATCTTTCCTGGTTTGGGCTGACTTGTGTGTCCAGTTCTGCTAGTTTTCAGGGTAATCACTGGCTCCACTCAGGCTTCTTCTGAAGGAAGCAGGTGATAGGAGGCAGGTGTGCTATGGTGTGTGGGAAGGTGGTGTTGAGGGGAAAGCTAAGGAGCACTCTACCTACTCATTGTACAGACCAGGAGCTCTGCAGATGTTTACCGGGTGGAGGGAGAAATAATTCAAATAGTGGATAATGTAAAAAGTATTTATATTCTCTTTATATTAAATTATTGTAAGTGGGGGAGGGGGACTTGAAGGGAAGGCTGAAGGTCAGCAGGCTTTCCCTTCTTGCTGTATTTTACGTAGATCAACATTGAAATTGTTGTATATTTCTTACATTCAAATAATGGGGTAGGAAAAGGAAGTCAGACTGTGATAAATTTTGTGGAGACTGATGACCACATTAGGAGTCTTCTTCCACAGGAAGATTCACTCAGACGTAATCACACTGAGTTAGCATAGGCCCTAACATTGTGACTTAAGAAATGGCAGACATCAAATCTGGATCTAGCAGACCCTTCACCCATCCCCATAATCCCCAATCTGTCAGATTCAGTTAAAGTTTTTCAGATTCCTTTTTGGACGGTCATAAAATTCATTAAGTCTTTGGATTCATCATTTTCCTTACACTCTCCCATGTCTTGCGGACATAACCCATTGTTTCCACATGTATATCCAAAAATTTTTTCTGGAAGCAATAGTGCCCTAGTCCTGAGTTTTCATATCCATCAGGTATGTTAGATTGATCACAGTAGTAGTCTCAATTCTGCATCATCTCTATATCCATGCACCTTTGGCATATGGCTTTGTAATTGCTCCCACTGGAGTTGATTTCTCTCCCTTTTGATTCTGAGCCTGCCCACATGACTTTCTTTGGTCAATGGATTGTTGGATTAGTCTGACTCCAGTTTTGATGTTTGACCATTGACAGCATTTAGACTTCCACCCTTCCCTTCCCTATCACCATACATCTGGCTTTAGACAAAGAAATATACATGCACTCCCTGAACAGTTGGCATTAATGGGAAATTTGAACACCCTAACCCACATAATAATCCCTTTTCTATCCCCACTCTCACCCCAGCCACTATAAAGGCCCAGTCCACTTTCTGCTCTCTTGCCATTCCAGATGCATCTTGTGTCTACCCGGCTCTTCCAAGAAGCCCCTTGTATGAGTAATAAATTTTCTTTCAAATTCCTTCAGTATGTGAAGCGTCATCAATCTTGACATCCAACCTAATAATTGGTGGGTTGTCCATTCCACTTCCACAGGATGATTACAAAACAACTGTAAATTATGTGATACTTTCACATGGATGAAAAAATGCTTACTGTTTCTTCTTTAACTGTTGCTCCTCTGTCATGGCCATGAGAACATGCCTGGGCTAACCTGCTGGAGGGTGAAACACATGGAGCATAGACCAGTTGTCCCGTGACCCCAGTCAATAGATCAGTCAGCAGAGAGCTGACCCAACTTATGTGAGCAAGCTCAGCTAAGATCAGCAGAGACTCCAAGTCAATCCTCAGCTAACTGCAGATGTATGAGTGAGACCAGGCAAGACCAGCCAAGGCCAATTGAGTTCAGCTGAACCCAAATTTGTGAGGTAATATATGTTTTTATTGATGTTTTCTGTTTGTTATGCAGCACTGTTGTGGAAATAGATAATGGATATATCAAGTATGGGGACTTCTAGATTAATCATGAGATTAAAAAAAATAATAGTTTCCAAATTTTAAAAACTCTCATCGAAACCAGCAACTGCAAAAATGAAGCAAAGGATTATAGTGCAGCTCATGGTTAGCCCTTTTCCTCTCTATTTTTAAGTGTTTATTTTGTTTAATTTTTTTTGTGCTAGGACTCTTAATAAGTAATTCAAAAAAAGAGCCTTAAGTAAGATTAGCAATTTGCACCTTTTAAAAAATTAACAGCGCTCTGTTGTTTTGATATTGAGCTCCATTATCAATTTGCATCTTTAAAGAGGTGTAACCTTTCTCAGATATTTGCTCCGTGCTCTTATATTTTTAACTAGCAAGACTTGATTTTTACATTGCTTAGGTTGCATTTGCTACTGCACAATTAAAATAAGGGGAAGAGAAGGAAAAAAAAAAACGAGGGCTCAAGAATTAGGGGCATGATGTAGATTTCTGTAATCTTGGCTATTTAGGGCTGATGTTGGATTTTTGTCAAGCAGCCCTGCATGTCAATAAAGGAAAAATGTCCTAGAGTATCAGAAAATATGAACAAAAGTTTCTGCATGCTTGTATGGTTGCATATCATACTTTCTTATTTATTAAACCAGCTCTGGGGCACAGCACCACCTTCAGCACCATGGAGTCCTGAACTGTAGTCACAGAACAGGTGCCATTTTGACAGTCTCCCATGTTCCTTGCCTGTTCTGTCCAAAATTCTACTTTCCTCAGCCAGATCCTCCAACAACGAATGTGTGGATTTGCCTCACAGGCAGGAGGGATCATTCACCTCAGGGTCATCCTTTGCTTTCCACCATTATCTTTCTAGACAGAAGATTCAGGTTGGTAGCAGTGAAGTCCCTCTTTATTAGGTAAAAGTACACCAAGTCTACATCATTTGTTTAGAAAAAAATCCCAACCATGTTACCAGTAGAAGGAAAATCCTTTAAACAATTAGAATTTTAGTAATGACCTGTATTTTTTTCAGGCACTTAACACCAAACTATGAAACACTCTCCATCTCCTGGACTTCAGTTTGAACCCAGTCAGTGAATTTTATCAAACCATGAACCAAACCAATGTGTTTTATTATTATTTTTTTCAAAATGGCCCAGTTAAAGCTGGAGGCTAACCCATATATTTTCTCAATCTCATGAGCTGGAACCAGGCATCAAAATTTTCTTGAACTGAGCTGATATTCTGCTGAGTTAAATTCTTGTTGAGTTACTAGGGTGTGTGCAGGAGATTGACGGTTGGGGGAGTAACTCTTGGCCACTTTTTAGAGTTGTGTGTGAAATCTAAAAGCTTTGCTTTTACCCTTGATTAAAGCCAATTTCACCTTGAGTGAATCATTCTTTCTAATGGAATAAGTGAAAAACATGGTATCACTCATTGCAGAGAAGGAAAAAAAAGTCAAGGATTCAGGCAGATTATGTGTTTGTCTCCACCATGTAATTTCAATTACACGTTAAATCTTGCTTTTAACTTTAGTCCAGGCAGGTTGTCATGGGATATATGGATGTGTCATCTCTTGTGGCAGTGTTCTCTAGCTATTTGTATAGTGTTTTCTTTGGGGAACCTAATCCTCGAATTCTCTAAGGAATAGTCTTTAATTTCTGGTATAAGTTATCCAAGTGGTCCCCAAATTTTTAGCACACACAGTCCTGTAATCCAAATTAGAGATTTGAAAGAACATAATCATTTCTATATAAAATATTTGTAATATATAAACATAATCTATAAAAATAATCATATCACTTAGGATTTAAAGACATTTCAACTAGAGTGGTTAACTTAACAAAAGATAATTTTGGCAAATAATGAACTTACTTACTTTTTGAAAGATAATGTAGAGAGGCCTTCATCAAATAAACTGACAAATTCAAAGAGGAGTGAATAGTTAAGATGCCAAAAGTGTGTAAGAGTTGTTAAGTGAAATGGACTGCATTTGAAAATATAGAAAGAAAAGAAAGATTCATGAACATATAAGGTATAAAAGGAGGCAGGGTGATGTGAGTAGGATTTCTAAAAATAGTAGCCTGAGGAACCATTAACAAATTTAGCCTCTGCCTCAGCAGTGAATAACAGGACATTCAAAGGAAAAGATGTGGTTCTGTCTCTAATGAGGTGCTGGCTACTGCCATATAATTCAAATTTCAGGAGACCACTGCTCTGATTTTTAAATTATTTATTTGATGTTTTCTAAACTACAGAATAATCGGTTCTTGTTGTTATAAGTCAAATAATGTAAAGGCTTATAAAGAGAAACTAATTATCACTGCCCCTTTCATTTCCAGTCCCATGTTCCTGAAGGATTCAGTGATAGCCGACTGGTGTGGGTTCCACACTTGGTTCTTTTTTTTGTACATACAAAATACATTCTCATGCATAATTTTTTAAAAAAATGTATGGAAATAGGACCATACTATGTCCATTAATCTGTATTTTGCTTTTTCACTTGAAGTATGTCCTCATACTTCATAGAAAGCAGAAAGTAGACACAGATCTAAGTTTATCTTTTTCCATTTTTTATTTTCTTGAGAGAGAGAGAGAGAGAAAGAGAGAGAGGGAGGGAAATATTTTTACACCAATGGAATCATTTAATTAAAATTATTCTTACATGTTGAATTTTTACTTTCTTTGCTGCCCTTTTCCTTTCTCTCTTTCTCCCATTCCCTCTTTTTCTCTCTCATTTCTGCACCTACATGTACAATCTGGTGTTTATCCTTCATTACTTTTTTTCATCTCATATAAACTTTATGCATAGATGCACATGAACACACACACCAACAGGCAGATATATTTCACTTTGTATCTTAATCCTACAATGTGCTTTAGGTTGTGCTTGGAAAAGTGACCCTTTTATCTCTTTTCTGGTTTTTTCTTCCTTTGATCTAATTTTAAGAAGGTTATGAATGGTTTTGCCTTTAGTTCACTACTTTTATTTTTCTCCTTATGCCACTAGGTAATGTCATACATTCTTAGGACTTCAATTGCCACCCTTTTGCTATAGATGCCCAAATCTACATTTTCAAATTTGGCACCTATATTCAACTTGCTGCTGGATATATCTAATTTTTCCATAGATACCTCAAACTGAGCATGCCCCAACTTCTCCTTTCTCTTCTCCCCTTTGCATCCTTATTATTTGCAGCAATTTATTCTATTATCGTCCATCTGGATGTCAAGCTAGAAATCTGCCACTTATAATCAGTCACCAAATTCTGCCAACTTTATCACTTAAATAGTTCTTAAGTTTATTCTCTCCTTTCCATTTCTCCCATTTGTACACTAGTAAGATGCTCATTAAGCCTTATATAAATGATTGCAAAAGTCTTTCAACTTTTTTTTCATCTAGACCCCATAACATAGTGGGTCCCGGGGGAACATATGACCACTCCATCTATCAAAGAAAACACTTATTGTTTTTGGTAAGGTTGGAAACATGATAGAACTGATAATATCAAGTTGCTAGAGTATCAATGAGTGCTTGGATTTGGTTGCTTTTCTTATCCCTGGAATATTAGTACTGCCCAGCTTCTCCTGCTCATGGTTTTGCTTTGTTTTTGTTTTAAATCTTGATAAATATTTTGTATTGTCTATATAGGCATTGAAGGTTCTTTTTTATCACCCTGGGTGGAGGTTCATGCTTCATAGGTAGTTAGGAATAGACTATCATACTTTATTCTCGACAGCAGCTACCAAAAGTCCTGTGTTATTGTACTTTGTGAAAAGTTTGAACAACATTTCATTGGCCTGAAGGCAGGGTCATAGCACCGAGGTGTTTTATCTGGCTCAGACCTACTCAGTGGAGATCACATAGGTGTAGGAGACTCTTTGAACATTGGCAGTGTCAGATAAAGACTGAATTGTTAGGTAGTATAAGGGTTGCTTTTTGATAAGAGAAATTGGGTTTAACTTGCAATGAGAAGTAGTTTGGCTTTCAGTGTTTCAGGGAGAGGCTAACACCAAGAAAGTTCTGGAAGTTATAGGAGAGGACCATTGATTCCAAATATTAGTAGAATTCAGATGATTTGGAAATGAAAATGGGAAAAGAATTAGACATTATTCTCTCTGCTGAAACAGAGACTTAGTTATGTTGGTCAGTTATATACCTGTGCATCATAATTTTGTAAGCCTTGCCCCCAAGGATGTCCAATAAAACAAATGAGTCATGTCCCAAGAAAGTTTGCAATCTTCACATTTAGGGGTGCCAGAAAAAGTGGGAGTTAATAGTAGAGTCTAGTTTTTTTTCTCATGTGGGCTAATGCCTAAATGTGGAAGCACAGAACAGCTGAAGATACAAGATGACAGCAGTCACAAAGTATTTTCCTGTACAGAATATCTTTTTCTTTCAGGCCAGCTAATCATAATCATGCACTGTGTTTCCACTGACCAATAAAAAATAAGCTCCCAGATATAATGATGTTCTTGTGAGAGAGGGGCAAGACTGGAGATTAGTGCTGCCCCCTTGGGAAAATTCGCACTTTTCTGTCTCCTCTGCAGGAAATGTCAAAGGTAAAATGAGATGACCAGCCGTAGGAGGTCACCCCGTTTTAATCAATGCCAGTGGATTAGTATTAGCTAACTTGGGGAATGGGTTTGCTATTAATTCTAGACTGGAAAGAAGGAGAGAGAAAAAGGGACAAGAATGCTTTGGGCTTCAGAAGCCCCACAGCTGATCTCAGAGAAAAGAGTGGGAGGTTGGTGACTGATTCCCACAGAGTTAAATTTACCCAGATAGAGGATAGGTTTTTTTTTTTAAAAATTATTATTCATTTATTTATTTATTTATTTTTAATTTTAATTAGCTTCAGGTGTCCAACACAGTGCAATAGTTAAACTTTTTACCCCTCAAACTGACAACCCCCCTCCCCCAATTCTACCCCCCACTTCTCCCCCCCCCCCCATATCGTACTATCTATTACAATGAGGATAGGTTTTAATAGCACCAGCCACATGGTAAGCTTTGGGCAGGAGAGTACAGAGGCTTCAACCACATCTCTTGGGGTGGTGGCAAGTGTTGCTTTCTGAAGTTTTGTTTGAAGCACTTAGCTGCTTTAAAGCCATTTTTTTTTTTTTTGAACAAGGTAAGAAAATAACTAGGCAAAATATATCCATATCAAGGTCATATGGAAGGCACAATTTTACCCAATGTTCATTGCAATGCTGCCCCATGTAGGGAAATTTCTCTCGACTCGCCTTCATTCTCAATCCCTTCTTTGAGTGTTCTCATTGTTTCGGCTTTCTGCGTGGCAGGATGGCATCTGATGGACAATAAACATACCGCTGTGGAGATGCATTTCAAATGTTGAGTCTTCCAGCAAATTTGAAATTTAGCCAAGTATCTTCTCCCGTTCCTACTTTTTATTCCTTCTAATTTCTGAGAAACTTTCCTGCTAGCAGACTTCTCAGACAGTGACAAACTGAATCCTCATTAAAACAAAGAAAGGTTAAGGGGAAAAAATAACCTATTTAAAATGAGGTAACTCACCAGTCCTTTAGCTGTAAATTGACAATAGGATTTATATAAATCCATAATTGTATCTCTTTTACCTGCAGTTAGGCTAGTTAATGATGGAAAAAAGTCTATAACTGATTGTGTGGCTTTAATGAGGATCTTTTTACAGAGTTAAAAAAATCCACCAAATTAAATTCTGCCAATTTACTTCATTGCAAATTGAGCACCACCCTGTGAGGAAAAAAAAAAAAGAAAGAAAGAAAAAGAAAAAAAAAAGAGAAGGGAAAAAATCATCAAGTAGCTTAAATCAGTTACAGCTAAATGTGTAAGTCAGCATGTGCTGTAGCCTTTAGTCATGAAGAATATATTAGATTTTAAAAATAAATGGCTTTCTGCTGAGTCTTCATTGCAATGGCTTTCTGACTTTTAATTAAATTTTCAGTACTTGTGGATGCTTCCTCATGTACTTTGGCCACAGAGCTCGAATTGCCTCCATCATTAAGTGGAGTGGAAAACCAAATTGGAGATTATTAAGCTTGTTCATTTCTTTGTTATCAGTAGCTGGTGACTCTCTCCTTTTTACTTGTTAAATAAGAATGGGGCTTTCTACCAGGATATTTTCCAAGAATGAAATAAGCTCTCGTAAACAGAGCATGATTAGCCCTAATGCAGGAGCTTGTTAAATGTTCCTCATTATACATTTCTGGTCTGTTTCATCAGTGTTAAATGAACTTAATGTAAATTAATAAAAACAGGTTTGCATTATTTGTAACGAGATTTAGAGTAAAGAAGAAAACTGTAAGCAACACTAAACTTGGCAACTAACATTGAAGTTTGCACTTTTTCTCTGCTGCCCTTTCTGTTCTATGGAATTGAATAAATTGTTTCAATGGTTTAATATTTAATCTTTTGGAATGGAGTATTACAGTTTAGGTCTTACAGAAGAGACTTTAATTGCTAATTTGGTGCTTTTCTGCAAATTTTATTTTAGCTCCTTTTGAACTTCCCAGAAATAGATTTGTGAGAATCAAGTCTTATTATAGGAAACCATCTTCAACAATAGGATTTGAATTTTTATACCAACAGGGTCAAGAGCAACATAATTTGGGGTATAGAACCTAATGGTTGGTTGGTTTTAAATTCATATTTGTTTTGATTTATAAAGATGAGTTCATTGCCAATGCTTCAAGGCAAATGTGTGATGTAAAATTCACATTGTTTTACATGGCGACATTCTTAAAACACAAGGCTTTTCCTCCTAATTAAGGAAAAGCCAAACTGAAAAGACTCTTAAACATGCAGAGAAGGTCAAAAAGCTAAGGGCCACTAATCTAAATAATAAAATGGTGTATCTCTGAGATGCAGAATTAGATGTCCATAAGCAAGTAAGAATAATTGGGGACCCCAGCATTGAAACTTTCAGGATCTTCGCCAACTAAAGGAGGTTGTGCCTAAATTTCGGACTCCTTTGGATTATTGTGTCAGGAATATGAGGCTACAGTAACTTCAACTGTCTGGTTGTTAACGGGGCCAGTGGAGCATCTGTACGTGATGGCCGTGGTTATTTGTTACCTTGCAAACCATTGCAGTGCTCACTAGAGCTGAGCTAGAGTTTAAAATTCTGGGGAGCCAAGATCGAAGTGCCTAAATTAGGAAAAAAGTACATCACGCCACTGAAGATGCTGTCTTATTTTAAGTAGGAGTTTTCTGGAACTTAACTTTTTACTGAAAAATGTGTAGCTCCTCTGACGAATAGATGTTAACTATTTGTTTAACATTAGTGGTGACATATGTAGCAAAATCTTGATCTTAACTAGAATTCTCAGAGAATGTCATGTTCATAGCCCAGAACAGTGAAAACACAAAAGGTTTTCCACAAATATCACCCATGGTGGATATAATTAATTATTCACAGTGCTCTTTCCTCCTCAACCTGGATTGGCCTCAGAAGCCTTCTTCTCAACAAAGTTCTTCAGGAAGCCCCCACCAACAGATTGCAGTTGTTATGTGAGATCAAGCCTTTTTGCCATCCCTATTCTAATGACTGAAATCTTGGATTACTTAGATTTAATTAGAAAATCCTTTTTTAACATTTGTGGCTAAAACATTTTAGGTCACTTCCTGTCCTAGTAAGGCATGGTGAACACATTTTAATTGTCATATCATGATTTATTTCAATCTTCACTCCCTGAATATCTTGTGACTCAGTGCCATCATTATGAAAATTCATTTTATTTTCATAATGAATTATATATGTAGGAAGTACAGCAGATTAGACTGAAATTGTACTAAATTCAGGATATGTACTGGACAATTTATCTTCCTCTCTTCCTTCTTCCTTCCTTTTTCCTTTCCTCCTCTCCTTCCTTTCTTTCTAACAAATCCTTGATTCCTTGGGATTTGGCCAAATAACGAGGGAATAATTTAAGTTTTCCAAAGTATGGCTTAGAGGAAAGGCAGGACACAGGCCTTCTGAAATGACGAGTCGATGTTAAAATATTGTCCATGTCCATCTGGCTTTGTCACAGGACCTTCCACATTGAACTTGAACCTCATTTTACTTTTTCCTGTTTATCTTCTACCCTGTTCAGCTTTACTCTTTTTTTTTTTTTAATCTTAAAGATTTTATTGGGGAATTGGGGGAGGAGAACAGTGTTGGAGAATTGGGGAAGGGGAACAGACAAGTCGCTCTCCCCCTGCTCTTCAGTCCGGTTGTGGAGGACGCCGCCCCACTGGCCCACGTTGGCATTGTCATTGCGCTTGCCCCACGGCCCACGTTGGCATTGTCATTGCGCTTGCCCCACCGGCCCACGTTGGCATTGTCATTGCGCTTGCCCCACCGGCCCACGTTGGCATTGTCATTGCGCTCGCCCCACTGGCCCACGTTGGCATCGTCATTGCGCTCTTCCTGGATGAGGCAGATCGGTTGCCGGCCCCTGGACGGTCGCTCACCGTGACTATTGGCAGCTCACGCTGGCTGCCGGCCACTCACTGTAGCCTATGGCAGCCCACTGCAGCAGGGGCTGCAGGCCACACCATCGCCTGGGCTCGCACAGCCCAGCTCCAGGTGGAGCTGTTGTCAGCTGTAAAGGGCAGTGTCACCGGCCCTCAAAAGCGGGATCCGAACCGGGGCCGCTGGCAACCCAAAACCAGCTCTCAACCAATGCGCCACTCAGCCGGCCCTTCAGTTTTACTCTTATCCTCCGATATTTCCATGTTGGCTTCCTTGTTACTGGCTGGCTTCTGTGAGGGGTCCTACCACTGGATTAAGATACATGTAGATCACTCCTCCCTTACTCCCTAAGCAAAGCATTAAAATCAGTTCTGATTAATTGACAGCTTTAATCACAGAGCTCTATTTAGCCATTTACTAAATATATTAACTAAATAACGACACGCTAAAACGCATCCTTGCTGGTATATAATAAGGACCAAGAGTAATTCTGTGTGTGTATGAGTGTGAAGGTCACAAGGAGAAATTTAGGCATTTCAGAACAACTGCAGAGAATCCAGATGTTACCTTAGTATAAAGAAAACAATTTTAAAGATTTGACATATGACCTATGTATGGAGTAAATGTGGTAACAATAAATGGCTCTAGATTATCACAAAATAAATTTTAGTGATGCACAAAAGAGTGACAAGAAAATATTCTTAAAACATGAAGGAAAAGGAATGAGTCGTATATATCTGTAAAATAATAATAATAATAATACTGATGATAATGGTACAGAATACTAATTGAACACTTACTATGTGCTAGGCATTATTCCAAGCACTTTATATGTATTAACTCATTTCATAACCACAACAACTCCATGGGTAGCTACTATTATTATCCCTATTTTATAAAAAAGACAGAGTTGTAAAGACAACAAATGACTTGTTAATTTAAACAGCAAGTATTGGGTTATCGGAAAAGTTATGACATATTTTTTCTGTTTTTCGTTGCAAAAATGAGTCATGACTTTTCTGACAACCCAATAGATGCTAGAGCTGGGAATTGAATCCTGGAAGTATGGCTCTAGAGTTCCCATTTGGTTTGGTTATGCCTTCTGAAACCAAGTGCTATGTTTTTCTCTTAGCATTATTTATCTTAATTTAAGAAAGAAACTATGTAGGTACAGTTACTGCCACTTGAGCTCAGTAAGCTCTTTTGGCAGAAATAATGATGCTAGAGAATAGGGTAAAAATAGCGGTTTCTGGAGAGAATAGAGTATGGAAATATTACCCAAAGGGCATTCATTTTTATCAGTACAAAGATGCTGACCCTCAGGCAATCAGAATGAAACCAGAATAAGAGAAGGATTGCCAAACCTCCAACTTGGGTAAAATTGGACCTAAATGTAGCATTATTCTTCATTACCAACTTCCCTTAGTTCTCTTGTGATTGGGTATTGGGAGAAAAAATGATATTACTAGTTACTTTTTTGGGTGGTGTCAAATATTCACAGGCACCAAAGGAGGTCAGTGACTAAAGCTTAGAGTTGGTATAAGTGAAGCAAAGGCTGGCAGAAACCCAGATGAATAAGAAGGTACCTTTTAGAAATAAATTACTGCCACTTTTATAGTTATTGAATATCTAACACGTATGAGGTCTTGTGCAGAATCCTAAGATGAACACAATGATCCTTGTAGGTAGATTGAAAAAATTACAGGCTGTCATGTTTTCCTTTGGCCCTGCTCTTCCCTCCTAATATTAGCAATGCTGATTTAGTTGAGGGTCACCTGGAGAAGTGCCATCAGCCACCTATTTAATTTTCATTAAAATTCTTCTCTGCCACCTTTCAGGCAAGTACTGAAAGGGCCCAGGTAGGTGCTAATTTACACAGTTGGATAATCATGTCCCCCATTCATCATTCTGCCTATTGGCTCTTTATCAAATAAATGTACACAATGTGTTAGACCCTAAAAATATGACACAAAAACTTGAAAAAAAAAACTCATGGAGGTAAATGAGACTCTGTAATTCTTCTGACTTCTGAAATCTCCAATTTATTTCAGGGGAATACAGAAAGCAAAGGTAGAACATTGCTTATTCATGAAATCGTAGGGAAATCTTAACAGGTGCTGCGATTGCTATCTAGAACGCTATGTAACTCATCAGTTGAAAGTAATTCTTGTGATAGCAGAAATGAGGCTTGCCACCAAGGCTGCTATTTTGGATTTCCTTTGAAAGGTTCTGAGAACTTTGAGTGGTTTTCATTCATGTTTGCCAATTTCATAGATTTTCCCCCAACATAAAATTCGAAAGGCGGATGGAAACCCTGAATCTATTTAAAAATGACAGAGTACATTTTCTTCACAGAATTTTCAGACAGTAGTTTTCTCAGAACCAGTCTGGCTTGTGTGTCACTCTAATAGGGCAACAGTCCCCAGACACAGCCACTCACCTTCCCCCATCCTGCACTTCTTCCATGGGCTCCTCAGAACAGCCCATGAATGAATCAATTGGCAAAATCAGTAAGCTATGCATTAGCAATAAAATTATGTAATAACAATAGCTGCAACTTATTGAGTACCCCATTCATGGCAGGTGCTCCCCGAGAACTAAGTCTTGTAGTTCTCATGATCCTGCAAAGCAGGTACTATCCCTGTTAGGTGGATGAGAAAACCAAGGCTCGGAAAAGTTAAGTGATGTGTTAAGGTCACCTAACTAGTAAGAGGTGGAGCTGGGGTTCAAAAATAGCCCTGCCAGATTGTAGAGCTAATGCTTTCAACACCACATCATCCTGCTTCCTGATATTACCTCCTTTAATTAAACATTTTTGCACCTAATTCATGCCAGAAACTAAGGAACAGCCATGTTATAAAGTTGAGTATTGTGAGAAGCCAGTCAGCCCCATCTGAGTATTTCTGATCACAGTTTGGTAAGTGATGCTTTGGGTACAAGCTTAAAAAATAGGTTTCCCTGACCGGGCAGGTGGGTTGGCTAGGTGGGGTTAAGGCACAGGAACGCTGCTGGGCAAGGTGCTTCTTCCTGTCAGAACACATTTCCATAGAGCCCTGCACTCTGCAAGCTGGTGGCACCTCCTCCTGCTTCTGCCTCCTAGTGGGCTGGCTGAGGGAGGCTATACATATGTATTAAGTTATTAAGCGGTGGTATGGGTTCTCACAAGTTCAAACACAAAGCATGCTGTGTCTCTGCTCGAGCATCTCCAGGAGGGCCTGGATTAATAGAAATGCAAATGGAGCATCTGCACAAGGCCATATGATTAGAGCCTCCCCCTCACACCTCAAAGTCAAGAGCAGAAAAACACTGCATGTGAAATACAACAAAAAATGGTGATATAATATGCAAAGTCTGTTACCCATTTCAACAGCAGTCAGCAAAACATTTCTACTCACACCACTCAGAACAATTCTGCCCCAACTTTATTATGTAAGTTGGTGTTTTTCATTGGGATAAACTTGCTGTTGGTGAGAGTTCCTACTGACTCCTTTATTGCTTAAGACTCTGCACACCCCTGTTTGGCTCATTCTGGAAAGATGCTATTAGAAGGAGAAATGGGGCTTTCATTTTTTTTTTTACCTCTCCTCTCTTCATCTCTCTGGGGTAGAAATACAACAGTCAAAGAAGCAGTCAGCATAGAGTTTACTTTTTGGTTTTAGGAAAGGGCTAGTGACCTGAGTCTGCCATGGCTAGTTTTCCAGCATGGTCTGGTGGGAGCCATGGGCATCCCCAAGTTTGGTTTAGGCTGGAGAGCCAAGCCACGGGTTTCTTCTCTATTTGAGTCGGGCAGGCTCACTCTCTTTTTTTGCAGCTGCCTTCTTAATTCTGTGAATTGGCAGATTTCACTCTGTGACTTCTCAGCACAGGGACCAAATCCCAGCATCTGGCCACAGTGTTGTCCCATTTAGATTTGTAGGATGCTTGAATGTGAAGGGGACCAAAGTTTTGCCACCCTAAAACTGCCTCGTGGGACATGGATTTTAAGCTGGTTATTAAGAAACAAAAGACCCAGTAAGAAATTTTGTCCCTCTTCCTTTCCTGCTTAAGAGATTCAGATGGAAAAGGCTGCTTCAGGAATGGAAACTTAGCATATTCACCTTGGCTTAATTTGAATTCAGTATTGTAGATACGAAGGCTGGTAGCTAGGTCACCTCCAAGTCCTACTGAAGCAAGCATTTGCCTGCCATGTGTGTTCCACTCTTGCTCAACTACCTGTAAATCTCCCATTTTCACTTTTAAAATCTAAGATGCCATATCCCCCTTCTCTCCTTTGTTCAAAATGACATACGTGTAGATACCCAATTTTGCCCCACTGTCTTTGGAATTTAAATGCTTATGTGAATTCCCCATGCACAAGGATTAAAATTTGATTTTCAGCTGATAATCTGTCTCTATTAATTTGATTATTAGCCCAGCTAGAAGAACTTACAAGGTAGAAGGAAAAGTATTTTTTCACCCCACAAATGCATGAATTAAAGAAAAAAAATTGCTTGTCTGCCTCTCAGTGCATGCTGTGGGCAGGAGAGATTTGATGTGAGGGAGAGTGGGTGATTTCGTGCAACCATCCCCCTGGAGAAATAGCTTGAAAACCACATTGTAACTGTCCCTTTTTTATCTCTTTCTCTTTTGCTGGTATTCTTCTTCCCTGAACCCATCTTTCTCCTTGATTGGTTGATTTAGCATGTGTGTGCCTATATGGCTTTAAATAATAATCTTTATCTGATCATGACCTTGTGGCATTAAGTATCTGAGTGAGGGAATCATTGCTCTTTCCTGTCTCAGAGCAAGGTGTGACACCTATGTCACCAAGACTGAGTCATGTCTAGGGAAAAATTCTGAGATGATACTGAGCCTGGATATTTGGTATTTTCTCTAATCAGGCAGCTTCGTGCTCTGAGTGACTGCTGAGCTGCTGGAGATGTAAAAGAGACTCCTCAATATGGGTGCTTATATTTGTACTTAGTTGTATTTCTAGAGAATGTTGTTTGTGAGAGGTCAGTGCTTACAAATCATTGCAGTAGATTTTCTTACCTTATTCATATAAGCCATCCCATCTACCTCCTTTTTTTCCAGTTTACTATCTCCGTCCCAACATGCTCTCATCTCTCATCTGGGCTTCAGCCATATTCTATTGGCCTATGGATTCTTTCCCACCATTCAGTTATTCGCACACACGCTTCTTCCAGATTCATCATCGTAACTCCTCAGCTAAACATCGTCAATGATTTCCCATTGCCTAACACATAAAACGTAAACTTCTTATACTGGCATTTAATGCTCTGTAGGATGTGGCTCCAGCGTGCATTTTTTCAGCATTTTAAATCACCTTCACTTCATTCACACCACACAGTTTATAGTTCCCTCTCTCTCTAAACCCCTTAATGTAACTGCAGAACCAGCTCAAAGTGGTCCTATTCTGTTTAATGAGATACTGAGTTGCTTTTCGGAGACAACAGACCAAAACTGCAAGTCATGGGCAGAGGAGAGAACTTTGACCCCCAGCTGCACCCAGAACCAAAGTCTCATGCCCCTACCCCTAGAACCGAAGGATTTGGACATAACTGGCACTTGAACACCAGACTTTTTCCGAAACAGAGGTCCCATTGTCCAGGAAGATCCTTCATTGACACCCATTGCCATAAAAGGCCAAGCTCCAAGGCTCCAATTAAGGCCTGCCATACCAGTGCTTCTGCATACCGGTGCCTCCTATAGCCTTAAAAAACCCTCCCTGAACCCTGGTCGGGTGAGTTCGGGCTTTTGAGCATTAGCTTCCTGTTCTTCCTGGGTGATGCCATTCACAAGAAAATAGCCGATCTTTCTCCCCTGCAATTCTCAGTGTAATTTAGTGTTTGGCTCTGCTGGTGTGGGGTGGATGATCTCTTTCTGTTCCACCGTAACATTAACACATTCATTTTACTTAAGATGAACCTTCTCGCTGGTCCATCCCCACTTTTGGACCTTTCCTTCAGGAAGTATCTTAATTGTCACCTTCAGTTTGAAGCCTACCAAATGCATCCCAGTGATTTCTTTGTGTTTCTTCCTCTAGTACTTTATCCATCTTCTTGGCCAACATCCCACTTTCCTTTCTATTCCAGGTAATGCTTGTCACTCAGGTATATAGTAGATATTTGTTGAACAAATGAAAGAATGTTGAGTGACTGTGCCTCTCTGTCTTATCTCCCCTTAGAATTTTGAGATTCCTGACGGGGCAGCAGTGTGAAGCAGCAGAAAGATGTGGGGCTTTGGGATCAGAGAGACCTGGGCTGGAGTCTCTACTGGGCCATTTGTTAACTCTGGGACCTCAGGCAAGGTACCTCAGTTCTTTTTACTTCACTTCTATCAATGCTTATTGAATACATGAAGTTTGATTGCAGATTTTTTGGTTTATATGAATAGTTTTTTGCCCCTGGAAATGTTGAAAAGCAAAGTATTGCTTGTCTTACAGATATAGAACATTCTCTTCGCATATACAACATGGCATGATGTGACATGATAATATACACTACAGACCTAGGAAGATTTTATTTGACAGATAATGAGTCAGGTATTGCATGACCACATTAGCATCTACGTTTGACAACTCACTATGAACAATAGACACTATATGCTTACATTTAAAGACTATACCTTTTGATAGTTTAACTAATTTGGACACACAGTAATAGAAACTACACAATACTGCTAATCCAAATGTCTACGATGAGGAATTTCTTAGAAAAAGAGAAGGAAAAGTTTCCACAGTGATTTCTTACATCTGCAATCCTAAATCTAATTTAGTATTAGTGCTCCTGACAGGAAAAGAAATTTCAGGGCAGTTACTCACACTTTTGAAGGTTTTATTTGGTTTAACCTCAGAAATAACTGTACTGATGTTGCTGAGTGCTCTCAGATGCGGGGTTTCTCTCTGAAATAATGGACTCTTGAGTTTCTTCTCTTCCTAAAATTAGGTCTGAGATACTGTCAGGGCTTTCTGATGAGTGGCTTTAACTACTGTGTGATGTTAAAACATAAAAAATAAATAAAAAGTAAAAAAAATCCCCCACCCACTTAGTGGGGTCTTTTTTTGAGAACACATAGGAAACCAGGAAACCTCACTGACCACGACATAGATTTTCATGCAATGGACAGTGGGCTTCATTGGAGTCACATGGTCCCATCATCACACACCTGCTATGTGAGTCAGGACTGCTCTTTGTGCCATGGCCTCTGAATTATGGTGAGAGTTCCATCCATGTCTCGGATACTCTCTGGGAGTCATTTCCATGTTATTTATAGTATTCTCTCCCTTTTCATGACATTTGTCGTTTTCTTTCAAAACTTCCCTCTGGCCTCTTGTCAAACTACAGTAGTAAACATAAAACTCATTTTTCTGTTGGGCATGAGATAAATAACCAAACAAGAAATAGTCAATCTTATAAAAAACACTGCAGGTATATTATTACATTATGTCAGAGCATTGGCAATAGAAGGAGTTCTAGTTTTGGTACGGGATGCATTTCGGCACAGGACTATGTTTGTTTGTTTGTTTGTTTGTTTGTCAGATATAATCCCATGGGAACTCACTAAAAAAAAATCACTAATGTGTGTAGTTCCATACAATTTGTAAAGCACTTCCCGCAAAGTGTTTAATTTTTTATAGAGCATCCCTGTAAACTTGATGCTATTTTTAATATTTATAGTTTTTTGATGATGAAACTGAGGCAGGGAGGCCTAACAAGTAATGGAGACCATGGAGCACCTTTTAATGGTTATAGTCCTGCCAACAGGGGTTCTCAGAAACACCAGGACTTGGAACTACACTCTCAGACAAACGAGAACCTGGGGCTCTAGCCAGGGCCTGGTTTCTAGAGTCTAGAGTGGAGCTGGCCTCAGCGTTCAGACCTTGAAGTCTAGGGAGAGTTGAGGCAGGGATGAAGCCCAAATAAAAGCCATCCAGGCAGTCTAGTAGGAGTGTCATTCTTAGGGAGCGAAGAAGAGGCAGATCCAGGAGGAAGTAACAGACCAGAACCAAGCCAGCACACCAGGCCCCAAGGGTTTAGATTAAACATGGGGAGTTGGACTTTGGCAGGAATTCCCGAGCCATTGAAAAATAACTGGAGCTGTTCTATATAGAACATCTATAGCCTTGACCATGACCTGGGAGGAGCGAGCTCAGATGTCAGATCATGAATTTGGAAATGTTGAGTTAGGTCTTAAGAATGACAATGTCCAGAAGATACAGCAAATAAAGTGAAGAAACATTTGAACACATATTATGGGTTGACAACAGACATATCACTGCATCTAGGAATTCCCAGGCTATCTCTTTCTTCCTTCTTTCTTTCCTCTTCTCTTTCCTTGACTTGCCTCATCTGTCTATTTTCCTACCCTCCCTGCCCACCTTCCTTCATTTCATTCTTTATATCACAACTACTTGGCACCTTGGTAGAGGCTGTGTGAGGCTCTGGGGATGCGAATGTGACTGAAAAAAACATTTACAAATATTTTGTCAATGGGGAAAGCTATATGTCTATCTTTGAATTATTTTTGTCTAAGATGTTTAACTTTTCATTCAGGTAGGTGAATTCAGGGGTTGGAAATACATGATTTTGGATGCTCATACTGAGTTTCTATGTGTGTGTGTGTGTGTGTGTGTGTGTGTGTGTGTGTGTGTACACACACAAAGAAATATATTGCTTACTGATTGGAATATTTAGCACTAACTCTTTTTTTTTTTTTTTGAGAGCAGTGTCATTGGCCCTCATATGTGGGACTGAACCGGGGCCGCTGGCTTCCCAAGCCAGCGCTTAACCACCATGCCACTCGGCCAGCCCTTGATTGGAATATTTAAATACAATAAGGAATACCCATACTTTGAAGTCATACATGAACTTTTCTTATCTTTTGTATCTTTTATATAGCTCATCTAACTTATATAAACACAACAAATGGTCAATAAATATTTTCTGATTTCTTATATTTTTCTACAACTTCAAGCTTTTCATAAATCTCTGGAACTGAAAAATAATGATTTGTATTTCATTATTTTAAAACCCTCTTCATATATGATTTAAAATAAACCTTAATCAGTTCACTTTGTCGTAACTAGTTGGATAGGTACTTAAAGCAGGTATGAAAATAGAATGGAGGTGGATGAAGGGATCTGTCTGGATAATTTATAGAACCCTAAACCCTTTGCTATGGAAGCAAAAGTATTTAGAGATTGAATAATGGAGATTGTCTTTCTATGTGGACAAGTTAGCCTGGGTAGCAACATATATTTTTTCATTAGTATTTTCAATTAACAAACTTTTTCTTTTATAGACTGCATGACTATGCAAAAAGTCGTCAGTGTTCAGGAAGAAGGTGGACAAGTTAACCAAATTATATGAGCCTATGTAGAGCTCATGTCCCTTTCTTTTCAGAGAATTTGTGTGTTAATGGTTCTGAAATAACTTTGAACAGGATATAGCCCTAAATCAACAAGCGGTATTATTATCATTATTACCAGTTAGCATTCACAGTTCATCAGTATGCACTTTCCCTAGCCCAAGATACCAATATTCGAAGCACTGGATAGATTTAAGCTTTATCTTCATGAGCTTGTCACTGAGACTCAAGGCTAGTTTATTCTCCTGGAAAATACTATCTAATGTTCTAATTATGTAAGTCTGTTTATTTGAATTCAGAGTTTCAAAATCCTCATGTGCATAGTTTTTCCAAATGATTGCCCACATCAAAAATTACACAGGCAAAAAGGAGGAATAATTAGCAAAAAAAGAATCTAGATTTGGGACTCATATCGTTTTCCATGCTAATTACTTATCTTGGGAGCCCATTCTGGGAAGCTGTCAGGAAATGGATTTTCAATATAAATATACCTGGATGTGGGACCTTGCCAGTGCTCTTAGCGGAGGTGAACAGAAGCTGTGATCCCAGAAAATCCTCCCCTCAAGTGATATGGGGAAACAGTAATTCCTCTTACCTATCAAGACTCTCTCCTGATTTTCCAGGGGCTGATTCATTGTATCTCCTGGACATTTTATGAAAGTGCAAAAGGCAACTAAGGAATGTTCTCCCACTTACAGATAGACTCACTGAAATTGTCCCAAGTTGTAGATTAGGATCAAAAATAATACCTAGTTCTGAATTTATTGCATAGGCAATTCACCAATTTAGGTAAAAGACCAAGTAGGACTACAACATAAAATAAAGAAAAAAGAAAGTATTTACAATGGCAACAAAATGCACAATGGACCCCCTCATTTTCCCAGCCCCTCACCTCTCTAGCAGATATCTGGCTAATAATTACAATTACCTCTTGTGTTTTCTATGGAGACAGATTCATTTCAGCCAGGTATCAGAAGAAGATAGTGGGAGAGACAGACCTGAGACCAGATCTGAAATATATACTGGGTAATTTGATTTTTGTGGGGGGAGTTGAACAAGTTGCTGGTGAGAATGTTGGACAGAGCAGGATGCATTAAGATATGTTATGAGGTAGAGAAGGGCCATGATGGGCCGGCCATGTGCAGGCTGAGGAAAGCCAAGGAAGCTGGCAGATAGAGAGGAGCATGAGCTACCAGTCAGTATGAATCAGGGATGACTTGTTCCCCAGAGCCCTCAGAAATGACCTCCACTGAAGCCTCTTCCAGTTCTTGGATTCCTGGAAGATCACTATCCTTGTTATTATTCCAGTGTACCTTTATAACTTGTCACCTCCCCAATATTTCCTTGAGTCATTTTTGTTTTTAGCTGAGCCATCCTGCCACCTGTTGGCAGCTCAACGGCAACTCAGCTCGGGCTGGCATTGAACCGCCATTGCTCAGAGCTCAGCTCGCACTCTTGAGCGAGCTCTTAACCAACTGAGCCACTCGGCCGGCCCTTCCTTGAGTCATTTTTGAGTGATGTTCTGTTC
This sequence comes from Aselliscus stoliczkanus, assembly GCA_033961575.1. Lineage (NCBI taxonomy): Eukaryota > Metazoa > Chordata > Mammalia > Chiroptera > Hipposideridae > Aselliscus > Aselliscus stoliczkanus. The sequence continues at coordinate 111,816,037 of CM066730.1, forward strand.
CTTGCAATCAAATAAACTAGACATAAACCTCTTTTACAACAATGATACTCCCTCCTCCTTCCCTCACCACTTATTACCAAGCAGGCTGCATTTATCTCATAGTGAAGGAGAACATAGGTGGTTGGCAGGAGCCACCTTTTTTATTTTTATTTTTTACTCTGCTGAGTTATTGCCCTTTGATGTTTTTGGTAGCTCTAATGGAGATCAGATCACCTGAACTCATAGTCTTCAAGTAGCCTTTATTCAAGTGAGTGATCTGCAAATGAGTGATATGCAAAACCTTCCAAAATGGAGACTGAACTTACAGCATTGTCTGGAATCTTAGTGGTTTGTAATAAATCTGTTAAAGTTCTTTGTAAAAATAGGAGAACTTTATTGATTAGTCTACTGCTACTTGGAGAGGGCAGGAGAGAAGAGGCGGGGAGAGGGGAAAAACTGAGTTATGGTGTTATTTAGTGCTAAATCATCAGGTAAATAAGGTTCCTAGCTAATCAGATTTCCTGGTTAACAAGCAAATTGTCACATGTGGCAGTACCCTCTTTCACTCTCTTGGGAAGCTGGTGAGCTAAGTCAGGGGTTTTTCATAGCCCTACATGATGCCAATACATCAACAATTCTCTGTTGCTTGCTATGAATCCCTTAGGCCTTTCTGTGTTGCAGCTCTCCAAAGTGGTAAGAGAGAGAAGGGACTGGACCAGTTCAGATTTCTTGAGAAAAGTTCCTAGCTTAATATTATGAGGGAGCATAAGATGGAGGAGGATGTGGGGGTAATATAGATACCCCAGATCGGAAACAGAATATCTCTTTCCACCATGAATTTTTTGCCCACAGTGGTATTTTCCTGCTGTGTTCTGAAATCAGCGTCTGGTATTCATGCTCTCATTGCCAAGTGATGGATCCTGGACATTTCAGGTAACAAGCTACCTGCTGTCTGAGTGGAAGTATTTAAATGCCTGCTGGTTTTCATCATTCAACTTGTTTCCCCCTATGTTTCTCCTGCCAGGGAGCAAGGCTGCCATATGTACAGGGTCACAAGGCTGGCAAAACATGAGGATCATATTTGGTGCTGGATTTATTTGATGGCGTAATAGTTCTGGCAGCTGGATTTTTGTTGGATTTGCTTTGGCAATTCTGGGGGAAAGGTTTCATCATAATGCTCTAATTTATAGAATAATATACTGAGTTCTAGCTTAAGCTGCAAAGTTGGGGGCCTGTTAGTGTGATTAACATTGAGTAACAAGTAGGATGGAATCCTAATAAATGTTTTGGATGCTAGCTTCAAACCTTAGAGTCATTCAGTTTTTTTTTGTTTTTTTTTTGAGGGCAGTGTCACTGGTCCTCATATAGGGGACCCGAAATGGGGCCGCTGGCTTAACCACCACACCACTCGGCCAGCCCTAGAGTCATTCAGTTTTAAGAAATGGTTAGAGCTTGGGGTCTAGAGTAGATTGACCAGGATTTAGATCTGAGCTCCTCTTCCACAGCTGTTTGGCATGGAGCAAATCACCTGACTTCTCCAAGTCTCAGTTTCCTCATTTGTAAAATGAGAATGAAAACAGTATCCATCTCACAAGGTTGTTGGAGGATAAATGAGGTAATGCCTTTGAGTCCCTGACCTTATGTCTGTCACACAATGAACATTCAACAAATATGAGCTCTGTTGGCCTGTGCCAGATCTGGACAGCTGGTCCCTTCTTATCCTTTTCTTGTATTTCCCTTAACCCAGTTCGTAATGCTCAAAATATTAGATAGTTTGTAGAAAAGGTGTAAGATTTATTTCCCCTTAAATATTTTAGGAAACTGAGCTTTGCAAGATTCGTGCCAAATGCAAAGCAGTTCAAAGGAGTATAAATGCTGGCCTTTTTTTTTTGGTGGCCCTACCTTTCTTTCAAAAAATGTCACAAGTACATGAGACATGAAGGCAATGTGATAGTAATTCTCTGTGTCATAAGTGTCTCATTGAGGGTTATCCTTAGTTTCCCTACTGGTGACTTTAATTTTAACAAATTTGTTTCATCTCTTCTGATCCACTGGCTTTAGCCCTAGTTCAAGATCTAGACCCATAAATGGAATCAAAGAATCACAGATTCTTGGTTGAAAGGGACTTGAAAGGTCATTCATTCTTGTTGCAGGTGGCAGCTCACTTTGGTTATGCTTTGGGTATATCCTAGTAGTTCTGGAAAGGTCTTATGGGAGAAATATATATATATATATATATATATATATATATATATATATATATATATATATATTGTTTATAAGCATTATATAAGGAAAAAAAAGGTGATTGTAGATGTAGTGTCATAAGAAAGTCCACAAAAGCTCTTTGAAGGAATGGGAAAAAGAAAAGAACAGATGGAGAAAAAATTAAAGGAAAAATAATGTGTTTGAAAAATTCAAATGTATAAGAGTGAAGTTTATATTTGAATTAGACTGCAACAGGAATGAGTATCATAATATTATCAAGTTTCATGAAGCATATTTTAAAGACAACTCAAGCGGACTCTGCTTCCTAGAAGGCCCAGAAAAATAAGCTCTCTCTTTCCAGGGTTAAGGTTGTAACTATTATGATCAAGACTTCGTTTCTGAAATTATAATGTAGGGACTTCTAATTTTACCTTGACTTTTTTTTCCCTAAGTATTGTCTGCAAGCTGTGAGAGTCATAATAGTAAATAGCCATATAACTAACCAAGACGTTCAGCCATGGAAAAAAAACAGCAATCATGCTGAATGCACTGAGAAGAAAAAGCAAAGACCTATGTTCATATTTTTCATTTCAATTACTAAAGTTGAATAGTAGAGGAATCAGCCTGTTCATTTTATGTTTCCAGAAAAATAAAAATAAAGGCAGGCTTCCTTTTAGTCTCTGCAGTCAAACATAACCAGATGAAATGCCAAATTAACAGACCACACTGGTAACTGTAAACAACCTAATCCTTTTATTTATTAGAGCAATAGAACATGCATAATGCATTGGACTCTTGTACCTATGGAGAATTACTCAGTTACAGCAAGATAGAAGCAGTACTAGTAGAAGAATATTTGCATGAAAGAAAATCTATATGTTTAGGAAAGAGGACAATAATTTAGGAATGTTATTAAAGAATCTGTTGGCCTGAGCCAGTTGAATTATTTACCATTAAGTAATTACTTTAGATGCAGTGGGAGACATTGCTACCAACTTGACTATTCCAACCTAGAAAATTTTCTAATTATAATTGTTTGGATTATTAATTTAAATGAAGGCCTAAGAAATAGAATGAAGTCATAATTAAGGGACATTCTATATTAGAAGGGAACATTCTATAATAGAAGCCATTTGATCAGATCACCAGAGGTAATAATTTTGTAGAAATATATAGTTTTAAATAAGAGGGATATAAATACAGGTATGTCTTTCAGAAATAGCTGTATAACTAATTTAACCCTAAGTGTTTCTTTCAAATGCAGCTAAAAATTCAGGACTTAAATCACCTGCGTAGGAGAGATCCTTACGAATTAATATCATAAAGTGGACATTTCAGTGGGTCTCATGACTGTAGGTACTTAGAGAACTTGTGGCAAATGTAATTTCTTGGGGATGGTAAGGGAGTGGAGATGGGAGATAAACATTCTCAATTCTTGACCTGCTATCCTCACACCTTCAAATATGGTGCCACACAGTTTTTGGAAGTAACTCAGAGTTAAAGTAATTAACTGGATAAAGTTAAGGTTCAATGTCACGAAATTCACTTAAAAGTTGATTTAAGTCTTCCCATTGACTATGGAGGACTCCGAAGCTCTCTAGCCTTCCAAAGCAAGATTCCAGATGTTGGAAACAGAGAAGGAAATAAACAAAGCTCTTCTGATTTTGCGGTAATGATAAGATTACTTCTCCTTTCACTCACCTGCAGACAAATAGGGTTTCTGTTAGATAGCCAAGTCTCTGTCCCTACCCATGCTTGGAAAAAATATTTTCCTACTGTGCAATATATAACCTGTTTCTATCACTCATTTCTCTCAGCTGACCTATAGATGTTCCACCTCTAACCCTCCTCCCTCATTTTACAAATGAGGACACTGGGACTTAATTGAAGTCACACACTTAGTATTATAAAAGATTACACTAGAATTCAAACCCAGGGCCGGCCAACTGGCGCAGTGGTTGGGAACTGGCTTGGGATGCCAGTGGCCCCGGTTCGGATCCCACATGTGAAGGCCAGTGACACTGCCCTCTAAAAAAAAAGAATTCAAACCCAGATATCTTGGCCCGAAAGCTGATGATCTCATCTGCCCCATCATACCACCTCCTTAGGTCTGTGCAGTGTCCTTTTTGGGGACATTTGCATTTTTTGCTGTGGAATGTAAGACTCATGTTTTTTGCACTGTTGAGCATATGGTTGGTGTATTTGGGATGGTGGATCCCTCCTGGTATCCCTGAAGTCTTGTACTTTATCTTGTAGGCAATAGTTTGGCCCTCTCCCCAGAATTTGAGCTTATGATTGTGGTGTCATTGTCAGGTTCTTAAACTATGTGAGCAGGTGTGATGCAGAAAAGAAAAGGAAAGAACTAAATTCTCAGTTTCCATGTTATGAGGAAGAAACTGGATAAAAATTCTTGAGAGACATAAATTGTATTATATTAACAGAATTAAGGCAAAAGCCCAGATTTTGGCCTTCCCCAAAAGTGTCCTTTCCTCCAGACCCTGCAGCTACCATCTATTTTATATAAAACCAGAAAACTTCATTTGCTAATCCAGGAAACCTCCAGCTAAATCTGACTCACTGTGTGGTTAACAAGGAAAATTCCTTTACAATGGCTTTTTTCTTGCTTAGTGTCACTGCCATCAAGTATAGTTATTTATATGTTTTCCATTTGCTACTTGATTTATTTTAGAGACTGACACTTTTACAAGCTGACATCTCAGCATACAGATACTTTTTTTTACTTCCCTGAATGCAGTCGATGCTACTTACTTGATGCCATGCCGAGCAAAACCTAGTTAAAGGTTTCTCTTTGTGCTACAATCCATCACTCCTTTTACAGTTCTTCGTCTGGAAGAGTGTAAACTGCCTCCTAATTTTGGCATCTGCTACCTGCCTTTCTGGCTGCTCCCTGTTGCTTCCTGATATCACTCTGTCAGGTAGACACTTGAGGATTTCATTTCTACACAGGTGTGCAACACATTCAAAAGTATTATAGTTCTTGTTGAAGTTCTTATTGAGATATTGTGATGAATGAGAGATTAATAGGAAATTAGGTATTGACTAGAAAATTGATCTGCTATTATCAGTTGGGTATTTATTTATTCTACTGTTTGAACAACATTTATTGTTTGCCTATAATGTACCAGAGGATTTAGAAAAAAAAATAAAGTCCCAGTTCCCTCAAGGTGCTTTCAGTGTAGTAAACAATTGCATGAACATCTGGTAAAACTCTGGAGTAGGTCAAGTTGCCTTCAACTTTTCCATTCTTGCTGCTTCTCCCTTTTTCCCCATGTCTTTGTTCTAGAGCCATACAGAGCACCTTACACTAGGACCCCATTCTTCTGGCTTTTCCACTTTCCTCTCTAGCATCAAAATATATCTATTCTATGATCCTTTCTCTTGGGCTTTGTTCTCTCCTTTGGGGATAACGGACTAAACTGGTAAACAGCCTCACACCTGTGTGTTGTTTGTGCTGTACGCTTCCAGGTAAGGGATGCCACTTTTGGAACTAAAGTTTTTCAAGTGCTATGGACATATGTATGGACATTTGTTAGGTCAGATGTTAGTTTGGCTGCTTTATCAGAAACTGAAATAATGAATGCTTAAACAAAAAATAGTAAAGTCATTTCTTATGTTAAAGTTTGAGCTGGTAACCAGCCATTCAGAGGAGTAGGACAGCTTTATTCCATGAAGTAATAAACACCTAGATTGTTTTTTTCATGTTGTACCACTGAACTCTAGAGTGTTGACCTCCTCCCCAAGGCAGGCTCAACACCATCATACCAGGGTCTTACCCCACAGGGAGTGGGAAAATAGACATGGAGGGTAAGCAATTTCCTTTAAGGGCATGACCTGGAAGTTGCACAAACCACTTTTGTTTAAGTCTTATTGGCCAGAATTAAAGTAGGCCACACCTACTTTAATGAATGCTGGAAAATGTTGTCCCTGGCTGGGTCTAGCTAAAACCACAGATGGGGTTTTTGTTAAGGAAAAGAAGGGGAGAGTAGATATTGGCCAAAATTAGCTACCTCTGCTACAAAGTATGAGTATGATCTCATAAGAGAAGGACCATGTGGACTATCTCAATTCATAGGTGATTAAAGCAGAGAGAAGCAATGACCCTGTATGCAATACATCATTGCCTGTGATGTGTAAGTGGTTGAAAACTAATTATGTTTCAATTGGCTGTTGATCCATTACTTCTATTCCTTTCCCTCAGTGTTTTCTGTTTCATGGACACTAAAGACATCTATTTCAACTGAAAATGGCACTTTATGTTTTTAAGGAGTGGTGTTACTTTTTAAGCAAACATGAAACTTCCTACTACTCTTTCTATAACACTTGAATTTATCAGTCTGTCTGGTTGAGCATCTCTGGTCAGCCTTGGAGAAGTTGTTTTCATACTAACGACAGCTGCTTGCAACCCTGTTATAAATCCCATTATGAATCAATGTCTCTCTAGTATATGTGTTTCCAGTCAGTTCAACAAACATGTAATGAGTGCCTACTATGTGTCTGGTAGCAGATGCTGCCTTTGTTTTTCAGCATCACACCAAGTAGGAGGTGAGACTGACAAATACATAAAAAAAAAACTTGGAATACAAGGTTGATTGTGAAAAGTGCCAGGCTAGAAATACAAGTGAAGTGTTACAGGAGCACAGGAAGAGAAGGTAATTCTGAATGTGAGGGTCAGGAGAGACTTGGTGCAAGTTGTGGGATGTAAGCTGGGAAAATGGATGGTATTTCACTTGGCATGTATCGGGGCAAAACTCTCCCGGCAAGTTTTACAGGTCTTACATAGATTGATGTTGCTGGGACTTAGAGGGTGAAAGCCAGGAAAGGGCGGAGAGGATTGTTGTTGTGAGATAAGATTGGAAACACTGATTTTTGGAGCTAAATCCTTGAGGTCTTTGCACACCAAAGTAAGAGGCTAAGAAAACTCTGGGAGCAGTGTGTAGGATATCTTAGATGTTGGTGTTTGTGAGAGCAGAAATGTGTGTGTCTGTGTTTAGGGGAGGTAGGGGCCTTGAGACAGGGGACTAGCTAAGAGGTAAGATTATTGGTCTACGTGAGAAGAACTAAAAGTTTAGGAAATGAGGACTGGGCAAACGTATGGAAGTGGAACAAAGATTGTGAGGCTTTGATAGCAACTGGCTTTGAGGGTGAGAGAGAGAAGTAGAAGAGGACTTGTCATTTTTTTAAGACTGAACTCCTCAGGAGGTGATACTAAGCAAAGAAGATTTGTAAAGGTAATTGGGAATATCAATACCTACTACACCCCAAGTCTATTGTGCAGAGGATACCTGGACCTTAGAAAACAAAGTGCCATATGAAATGCAAGATGACATTTTAACCTACACTTTCAAGGGGGCTGTCTGAAAATTTCCTCCTTGATGACAAGGATCATGGCTGGTTATTCCTCACTGGACACTCAATGTCTGGCAGGAGGCCAAAGAATATTAGACAAAAGGTCCCAAAAAGTCCTTACTAAAGAAACATGTTAAACTTTGTTTAACCCAGTGTTTCATTTGGCCCTGAACCTTTTGATGAATCTACCCTATGATTACCTTACAGGGAATTCTCCGGAATACACTTTGAGAAACACTTCCCTAGGGTAATACATGTTTAAGGACTAAAGGGACAATATCAACATCCTAAAGAGAAGGGGATTGGGTATATGTTTGTCTCTGTCTGTCTGTCTCTTTCTGTAACAGAACCAGAGATTGTGAGGTCTTCGAAAGGAGTGTCCCTTGGCAAAGGCAGAGCCACAAAGATGGATGAATGGCTGACCTTTTCTCCTCACTTGATCACAGGTTTTAAAAGACTCACCATCAATTTTAAAATGTGTCTTTAAATCTCTAAATATGGCCTTAGGACCTTACTCTTTTAGATTCAAGTTCAAGATAATGGTCACAAGCATGTCCTGGAGGCAGTTTTGAGCACTTTAAAGGCTCCTTTTAGTTTTCAAATGTTTGTCAGTGCTCCCAGCACCAGGAGGGCCAAGAGAGACTTTAAGAATTCCACAGAAGTACAAAACAGGAATGGAGCCCAGGACTTAATTGTTTTTAATAGATAGTACTGGTTCTATTGTAGGGGAAAAATTACAACACACACACACACACACACACACACACACACACTGCAGGATTTATACTTTATCTGTTGGAGGGAGCCGCTTTGAGGGATGGGTAGTATACAGAGAAAGAATGTCAGTGCAACAAATAATCTCAGTAATAATTTATTTTTCTGTATGGAGGGTTTTTAAGAAGAAAAACTGCAGCATAGCCTTTTAAAACATAGGCCTGACTGAAAAAATTACAAAGCACTTTAGTAATCTCTACTTTATATATGCCAATGTTATAATAACTATATTCCATAGGCACTGTTTAATAATGATCAAGCCTGGAGTTGAACCTTGACTATTTCATGGTTACACTAAAGCACATGCTCTGTTACTGCTTATTTAATAACTAGTGGCCATGGTTGCCTCTTGTCAGAAAAGACTGTTATTTCATGAATGATTCAAGTGCTAGAAACCCAAGATTTATGGCTCTCTTCCTCAAAATGCTCATGTGGCTTTTGTCTGATTAAAGGTACCTATCATTGAATATATTTCATTTACAGTGTAATTCTTGGGTTACCAAGGTAACATTCAGGTTAATCAGCTGCACCGTACTTTGCCTAATTGAGGGAGAGCACTTCAGCTCCCACTTCAGTCCCTGAAAGATAACAATATTTTTCTTTCATTTTTTTTCCAGTCTGACATTTGGAGGCTATTTCAGATGCTCTTGACTTTGGAACCATTCTCTCTCTGGCTCTGACACATGGTACTGTGCCCTCATATTGGCTTTTACAAAGGCCATTTTCTATTTGTTATGTGGAAAAAGGATCACACTATTATGTACTGTTTTCTGGAATTATAGTAAGATGGTTGAATTTATAATTTTGTATATCAATAGCAACATTTTGAAACATGTTTCCTACTTCCTTTTCTCGTCTTGGTTTTCTGAGTGCCTGACCAGTTCAGTGGCTATCAATGAGAAATTTTATTTGAAGCAGGGGGTTGAGGAGACTTGGCTGAACTTCTTAAAACTTTATGGGCAAAGCTGTTGGGTGTAATTTCCAAGTGTCATTTTAACCCTCTCTTTCTTCTTTCTTAGTTTATCTCCCTCTGAAAAAGTGCAAAAAGTTACCTCATCGGCCAGTTGCTGGTTGCTGCACTAAGGAGTCAGATGTTTGTTAATATCAACCAAAGTAAAAAATGGATAGCTGAGGATAAATGTTTTTGAAGTGTTGAAAACACGTGTACAATTACTTAGCTTTCAACCTTGGCACCATTGTTTGAGACAGCCCGTCTCTGAAATGAGGTAAAAGCAAGGAGTCTAAAAATTACATTTGCCCATGATGCTGAATTAGATGAGTTTTGGCCTTGACTAAAGATAATTATAAGTAAAATTGGTTTTGATTAGAGAACTGAAAAATATCTCACTGTTTTGTGTTCTATAGAAATCAATCGTTCTTCCATATCAATGAGTAAGATACTAGGTCTTTTACATATAATATTTGCTACAAATATTTTCCTAGTTTGCTGTTTACTTTCCAATTTTAATTCTTTTGAATGATTTAAAATTTATATGTAGTGAAATCAAACAGCTTTTACTTCGTAATTTCTTTCATTGTTTCAAGCTTAGACTGTTCTCTCTCTCTAAAACTTTGACATTTGATTTTATTTCTTCTATTTTTTGATAGATTAATTTTGTTTTGTTTTGTTGAGGGCAGTGTCACTGGCCCTCATATGTGGGACCGAACCGGGGGATAGATTAATTTTTAAGAACAACTGAAGTTTTTTTTATTCACTTGAAATATATGTGGATACCTGGGACAAGATAATGACTAAATTGGCTTCATTTCTTAATGGGTAATAGCACTGTTTATAGAGTCACTGTTCCTCTCCTCTATTGACTTGTGATTTTTCCTCCATCATATATCACATACTCATATAACTTATTTCTGAGCCATCTCTTCTGTTCCATTGACTTGTCAGTCTATTCTCGTGCTGTAATCAAGCCTGTTTTAATTAGTATTAGTAATGGGTGTTAATTAGTACCCAGTAGGACTAGTATTCCAACAAGGAATGAGGATTCTTTTGTACAGTAGTTAGCAGGTTAGCTTCTTAATTATAACTTATTAACTTATGAAATGGAATCATATAAATCTATATGCATTTAAACACATAGGTTCAAGAAGTATAATAAAAGCATATTTACTCCTCTGTAGACTAACTTTCTTATACATTTAAAGAACTGTTTTTCTGTTGATTTCAAAATTTCTCAACAGGATATTCAATACATATTATATATCCATGCCATGAGACCTGGTTTTAGAGAATTTGCTCTGTTCTAAAAGCAATCTGCCATTAACCTAGGCACAAAATAGAGAAGAATAAAAATGGGAAAAGCTGTTATTTTATACTAAAATATTAATAAGGCAATTATGGGCACCCTTGAGCAGTAGGATTATGCCTCTTTCTTGATCTCTCTTCCTCTCCTCTTTCCCTTTTTAAAAATACCTTTTAATTTAATTACAAATAAGGCAGTTTTAGATGATACCTTTTAGTTATTCAAGGAATAAATTTTATATCCTTCCAAAAGTCATCATGATTTTAGCAATTATTTTTATGAACTTGAGAATGTTGATCTCTTATTCTTCTTTGACCTAAGATCTAAATCCTTGTTTGAACTTAATGTATAACATGTTATACATGTTACAGGAGACATAAACAATCTATTTTATTCTAAGAAGCATAATATACTCTGGATTGCTTACTCTGTTTACCAGAATTTAGCTATTTTTCATGTAAGGATTTTTAACCAGATGTAATCTATGCAAGTTTTTCATGTTCTAAGAATCGGCATTTAATATCTGTTTAGCTGAAATTTAGTTAGCAATGTTGACACCTCTGCATTTAAACACTGGGATTTCTTTGTGGGACACAGTTCCTTTCAGTCAACTTAATATCCCATTTTGGTCTCTAAGGGACAATAATTGAGTTTAGGCTAGTTTTAAATAGCAATAAGCACAGGGAACACAGATGGGTATTTCACTGATTATCACTCACCCTGGCCTAAGGCCCAGTGTCAGGCATTAGATTAGGACATTACGAAGAGAATGACAGAGTTTTGGTACTTTATTCCTCTCAATAACATTCTTTCACATATTAAGTTTATCCCCCCCTAGGTAGCTACTTTATCATGCAGAAGGCTTTAATCCACTGATGTGACTCTGTCTGCTCTCACTTTGATGCAGCCTCTGTTTACAAGAGTAATGCGGCCTGTGTAAGACAAAGTACTACGGACAAGGACAAGTGAATAAGGCTTTTAGATGCACAGTGATCTGACCTAAAAACAAAACAAAACAAAATCTACACTGCATGCACACACACACACACACACACACACACACACACACACACACACAGACACACACAGACACAAACCCACAAACACAGGCAAGCATGCACACAAACACCAACAAAACAGGGGCTATTTTGGAAATGCAATTACTCATACGATGCATGCATCCTGAAGAATCAGACATTAGGATTTCATCAAGAAGACCCGATGTTACTGATCTCCTTGTTTGGCACTTTATCTTTTCTTCACCTTTGACCTTCCTTTCAGGCTCTCTTCAAGGCGTCTTGAACATAAGCCCTTGTGGTGTTCTTTTAGAAGTAGGATTGCTACCATCCCCTCTGGTGAATTGAAGCAGCTGCCGGAATCAGTGACAAGGTTGGGTCCAGACTTGGTATCCTGGCTGGGAAAGAGATTATGGGTCAGTCCCCAGTGCTAGGATACAAAAGATTCAAGCAGTTCAGGATTTTTTGGATATCCGAAAAAGATTTCATGAAATTTGTAAAGATCTAACAGTGCACTGCAGAGATTTCATGTGGTCTAAACAGCTTATACTAAGTCAAACTTTTGGTCGTCAGTAAATGGTGTTTTCACAGCTATGCACTTTTTCCAAAATTGAACTGCACGGGAGTAGTTTAATTCCACTAAATTGTGTGGTTGCTGGATGAAGCAGGTGGCCTTTTACATTTAGCGGCTTTAGCTGTTAAAAGGTATCCTAACTTTAGAGGTTCTCTTGTCTTGTACTGTGAAGATTTACATGCTTACTCCAGTAAATTTAGATGTTCAGGTAATGCCATTTTTATTCTTTTTGTTCTTCAGAAACTCGCAAGTTATAAGGTTAGACACTGTAGAAAGTTTGATATATATTTCGATAAAAGGAACAAACAGTACATTAAAAAATACTTTTATTTTTTCCTTCATCATCATCTCATCTTTCACCAAAATCTCAAGAGAAAAATCTTTGAGATTTACGTAGGGTTGAAAAATTCTTAAAAATTACAATATTCTTGTCTAATGTAATTATGAAGGATGATATGTGATAAATACATGTTGAATTTATAAATTTCTGATTATCCAAAGTAAAATCTACTAAAATCATCAGCGTTTTGAGGGGACAGAATTCAGTATATTCTTTATAGCCTTTCTCTTTATCTTCTTTCACTTACTTTTTCTCTAAAAACTGTTAATAGGAGTCCACAATATGGTTGTGTGGCATTGTATAGTGAACCTTGTTTGTTATAGGTAGTAATAAATAAACAAAAAGCAGAAAGCCTCATTTTTAAAAGAAAGAACATTGGGCGTAACCTGTGTATCCACACCAGAGACTGTTGGAAGAGCCAAAGAGCACGTTGTGTGGCATTGACCATCACTGCGGTCAAGGTCACACAGTTTACCCAATGCCCTCACAGTGCATCACTGTTGTTCTAAATCAGCCTCTTTCAGGAGAGCAGGACTAACTTAGGGAGAGTGTATTTTTGTTCTTCTGAATGGGTAATATGTTTTAGAGGCAAACAGTGCTGTTTCATACTACTTCTTTCTCAATGAATTGGAGCCCTGCTAGCTCATTTGTTTGGGTAAATTCCACAAAAATCAATTGAGAACACATCATTAGCAAAGAGTGTATACTACACATATGGAGCACCAACTCTGGACTTTCACACTGACAATACCACCTCTTCTGGGCCAGGACATTCATCATATCACAGAATTACAAAGTTGTAAGAGATATTAAAGGCCCTCTGGTTTTGTGGTTCCCAGATTTTCATCCACCAAGACCTCTTTTATTATTTTATATCTAAGGTACCCACATTTTGAAAGATATGAAATGCTTTACCTGTGAGTTCAGTTTCCATTAGGCTAAAAAACAATTACAAGTAATTTCAGGAATAGTAATCTATTCGGGGGACATTCCTGAAGACTTTAGTGGCCCCAGTTTGGAAACTTATGATCTCATGTGACCTTGTTATATCAATGAAGGATTTGAACTTACCTGACTCCCGCTCCTTCTGCCCCTGCCAGATTATGGAGTTATTTTGAAGCAGAAAGAAACCGAGTTCTAGACAGAGTTGAATTGTCTAGTAAGTTTTATCAAAGTTTTTCAGAGAAGAGGTGAAATGTGTGGCAATATTTCTTCGCTTCTAGATGAGTAGAATCCATCTGAAGGAAAATGTGTTGTTATATACAACTAATCTTTCCTTTTAGGTGTTGTTGGGAAACTCTTAATTACTAAATTCTCACACAATCACAACAAACAAAAGCATTACGTGCTACAGCCTCCTTGACACTTTCACATGACTTTCATCATGATGAAGATTGGCTTTTATGATATTCATATGAGTTTGACCTGATTCAACAAAAGCCAGGGAAATTTATTAGAGAGGAAAATTCAGCCTTAAATCTTGTGTTCTCATGGGGGCTGGCTCTGGCCTCTGGGCTCCAGGATCTGGCATGTGGCTCATTTCTGACACAATTCTGAAATAAAATTAGGTGGATGCTAAAGCTCAATCTTTCACACACAAAAAAAATGTTCCTTTGGTCCATTCAAGTTACCTCCTAAGCTGGAGCTTTCATGCCTTTTAGGTCCTGAATGAAAAGCTACTTATAATGAGGCAAAAATCTGATATGGAAAATGAAGCAGTTGGTCCGAATTCCTAGGTTAGGTTTGTTTTTGCTTTTTAAGTCATAATTTGCTCATCTTGTGCTGGTGGATTTGGTCTCTTGAATTCTCTGGTAGTCAAGGAAAAGTTTGCTCAAGTTTTGCTCCCTCTGCCATTAACAGATGGCACGCAGATCTAAGCATAAGCTGTAGCTCCCCGGCCACAGGCAAAGGGTGAGGGCCGCTCCCCTGTGGACACCCTCAAAAGGCCCTAAGCTTGAGCAGCACAAATGAAAAGGTCTAGTGCTGGTGTTAATTACGCAGAAACCACACAGAAAGTGCTGGCTGTTACTGAGTTGAGAGGTTGGGCATCTCTTCTTCCCCAGATAAAAGGCTTGATATGAAAACATTTTGCAGAGGACAATGAAGTGAAGATTAGCATAATCTTCTGCAGTATCCTCAGTAAGCTATCCATGAGTGAGTTGCTTTTTTCTCATTCCTTCGGCTCTAATGTCTGGATTTAAGGAATGGTATTGTTAAAAGTAGGCTTTGTCCTTGGAGCCTGACAGTTGTGTTTTTCCCGCCTTCATGTGATCATCCCAGTTGCTAGTCTCCTGCTCTTTGGGTAGGCAGACAATGGAAGGGAAAAATGAAGCGTCAGTTCATTGACAGAACCTCCCTGTGCTGTGTATTCTTAATCCGAACTCTTCAGGGTTTTCTTTCTTTCTTTCTTTCTTTCTTTCTTTCTTTCTTTCTTTCTTTCTTTCTTTCTTTCTTTCTTTCTTTCTCTCTCTCTCTCTCTCTCTCTCTCTCTCTCTCTCTCTCTCTCTCTCTCTCTGTGTCTCTCTCTTTAAAACACACTTTCATCTATGTTCCCTGTTTGAATAAGGAAAACACCATTTAATATCATTCTGAGGAAAATGTAGAGCAAGGAACACTGAACTTTGGTGCTTTAGGCAGCTTTAAATTAAAAAAAAAATTAATTGTATGTTTTCTCTGTCCTTGAATCAGGACATTAAAATGCTACTCTTAACATTTTATACCAAAATGTGGGTAGGTGTTAAAATGGTTATTCAGATGTATGCACCTAAAAAAGACTTGAGTGTTAAGATTTTTCACAAGGAGAATTTAACCACTTGCACAATGCAGCTTAATGCGGTTCTCTAGGGGCTGGTCTGGTGGCTAATGCACTCGTTTGTTGTCCACTTTGATCCTGGCTGCCCTGTTTTAAGTCTTGCTATGACTGGTTAAGCTACTACTCTGTAACCTCAGGGATAACTTTAGGGTTCTGAAAGTCACGAGGCACGGTCCCCAAGATCAAAATATAAAAATAGGTCTAGGGTCAGGAAACTCGACAGGCCCTGGAAGCTCTTCACTTTTACAGCTGGAGACTGTCTCTTATGTATTTAGAATTCGTCATTAGGATTCTAACAAAGAAGTGCAGTATGGGATGGCTGCAGGGCAGACTCTTTGAATCTTGTTCCTGATAAAAAATAAAAAAAAAAACCAACTTCTGGCTGCTGACAGGAGACAGGCGAGTACAAGGAACGCATTAAAAAGCAGCTTAAGTCTATTGATGGCTGAAGAAGGGTTAGAATGGCTGAGTTTTGAGTTTGGCAGAAAACTCCAGAGTTTATTTGTTATACCTGATGAATCTGGGGAGTCGCTGGTGGTTTCTAAGGGTCTGGAGAGCCCATTAGTATAAATATCTTAAAAGCTTGTGTCAGACAATTTGTTGACCTTCCCAAAGTTCCACGGAGACCAGTTTTGACCTGGATTCTACTCTGGACCTAGACCACCTCCCTGTTGAACTAACTGCCCAGGTCACTCAAAACCTTGGTGTTTAACCCATCACACTTGGCTAATTTTCTTTCCATATATGAATCACGTGATTAGATATGATTTTCTTTCATTGAGGTAGCTCATCCCACTTCAGTCTGTAATCCAAACCCAGATCAGTCACTTGATGTAGCCAAGTGGGCTTGGATTGGCTGCCTGAGGTCACCATGTAGCTATGATATGACATCGAAGAAGAAAGGGACTTTACAGGTCATCTGATAGTTATATCTTGATACCAAAGTATGACTTGGAGCCAAAGTCCAAACCGAGTCACTCCACTGTGATTTCCTGTGGTTGAGTGGAAGGAGCTTGACACACCCGCGAGTTCCAGCTCTGCCTCTCAGCTGCTTGGTGTATGAACTTCTATGAGCATTGTTCTGTTATCTGTGCAAAGGTCATCTCAGTGGCAACTCCACAGGTCTGTTGAGAAGATTAAAAGAGGTTGTGTGTTTTAGAGTGATTTGTAAACTGTAATCCCTATACCTATGAAAGGAGTCATTATGATACTTTTAGAAAGTTTCCCATTAAACATTGATTCATCCAGCATACATTTATTGAATGCCAACTATGTAACAGACTCTCTGGGCCCAGAGAGACCACTAAAGACCAATAAAACATGGTTTCTGTCCTTAAGGAAGTCATAAGCTAGGAGGAAGCAGGCAAAACACTTTTTTTGCGCTAAGATCTATTATAAATTTTTTTTTTTTTTTGAGGGCAGTGTCACTGGCCCTCATATGTGGGACCTGAACTGGGGCCGCTGGCTTCCCAAGCCAGCGCTTAACCACCACGCCACTCGGCCGGCCCATAAATTTAAGAAACACTCTCCCTTTCAACAAGTATTAGTTGAGAACTTATTATGTATGCTGCACTGTGCTGAGTATTTTGGTGGTGGTGAGGAATTACTAAGAAGTATGATATGGTTACAAATACCTTATAGTCAACTTGGGGAGGAAGGATATATGCACATGAACTCTCCTACCTACTGATACAAGGCAGGAAAAGATAAGTGCCAAATGAACAAATTGCAGAATAAATCCACGGGAGATAGCCACAATTCCCAGAGAAGATGGGATTTGAGTTGGTTAAGTATGAGAACCCTTTGAACCCTCATAAAGCCTGATTTTATCTCCTTAAGGCACTAGTTCTGTCTACTGTGTATTTATTATAATTAATATTATCATTATTACTGTTCCTAGTAAGCTCCCTGAGAGCAGGTTCTCATCTATTCATTTTTTATCTTCCATAATATTCAGTATATGCCTTGCACAGAGTGGGAACTCAATATTTATTAAATGAATGATTATAGGTTAGAGGGGTGATTTAATAGTGTGTAGACAGGGATACTGGAGACTTTATTTCCATTTGTGTATCCTCAAGTCATTATTCTGGTTCATCTCTGTATCTTTCATATATCCATCAGCTTTGTTCAAAACTCATAAGTACATGAGTTTTGAATGAACACACCTGGAACATCTTTCTCTTCACGGCCTAACCAAATGCCTTGCCTGCACCATTTTTACATCTTTTGAAACCCCATTTCCTCAGTGAAATCTTTGTCTCTGGATCAGTAAAGTGCTCACACCCCTCTCTCACTTCCCTATCCCCTCCTCATAAAAAGCACGAAAGGGATCTAGTTTTGCTGTCTTCCCATTTTTCAAAGAAAAATGTTCCAAGGTTATTGTCTCTGATCTCAATAACAATAATCCACCTTTCCTTCATCTCTAAAATACTCTGCGTGTTGATTTACCTTATCTAAGTAGATATTTGTTTTTTTTTTTTTGTTTTTTTTTTTTAGCTGAGCCATCCTGCCACCAGCTCAACGGCAACTCAGCTTGGGCTGGCCTCGAACAGCTGTTGCTCAGAGCTCAGCTCGCACTCTTGAGCGAGCTCTTAACTAACTGAGCCACTCAGCCGGCCCTTAAGTAGATATTTGCGTAGTGAGCTAATGTCTCCATCTTGGAGCCCTCTGTACAATGTGATGACTAGTGATTCTAAGCTCCTAGAAGTCATGGGGGCTGTGTAATTTACATGCGATTAACATAAACTCAGTGCTCGGTGCACTCAGAAACTTAACAAATGGTTTTTTAACAATAAAGTGAGTCATTTAATCTTTTTTTTTTTTTTAGAATGTTCAGCTAATGACATAGCTATAGCTAGAGAAGTTTGGAATTTTGTCTGGTTCTTTTTGATGGAAACATGCTATGGCATTAGCATAAACAATTGACCATACTATGCTATTCTTTTCAAAATCTCTTTTACGAATAGGAGTGGGAAGTTGTTGGATTATACAAGGTGTGATATGTTAATGGCATAATATCTTTTAGAATTATTTTGGAATAGCTTGTTTTAGGGTTAGGGTTAGGGTTAGGAATTGGTTTATTATTTCCTTATTTATTTACTCCTTTGTTTTACTCTATATGACCAACCTAAAGCAGGATGATAGGCTGGAAATGACTAATATAAACAACTCATATCAGTCGGTGGCCTGTGGTGGCTGGTCACTTAGAACTTGGTAAATACTTTTCTTTGAGTGCCACTGCACTTTTATAGCAAACTTGGTGCCATCTCAACCTCTGTTATTTATGTAATATAAAAATATTTCTCTTTATATTTCTGTTTTTATTTCTGTTGTAGTACATTGTATTATATCAGATTTTATTTTCTGAAAAGTTCTAAGTTGCCAGGAATAGATGTTAATATCAATGCTAAATAATGGTCACTGAAGTCAAAAACAATGAACATTATTTTGGGGAGAGGAGAAAAATACAGTTGACCCTTGAACAATTGTGGGGGCAGTAGGGACGCTGACTCCCATGCAGTTGAAAATTCACCTATGGCTTTTGACTCCCCCAAAACTTAACTACAGTCAGCCCTTGTCAACCAACTATGGGTTCAACCAAATGTGAATCGAAAACAATATTTTTGATCTGGGGTTGGGTTTCAACAGTTGGGAATCTGCAGTTGGGAATATGAAAATACTGTTTCTCTATCCCCAGTTGCTTGAATCTGCAGAAACAAAACCCAGGGATGGGAAGGGCTGATTGTTTTCATTGACAAAAATCCGTGTATAAGTAGAGCTGCACAGTTCAAACCCGTGTTTTGAAGGGTCAGCTGTGTCTATTATAGCACAGTTGCTTCCCTGTCTGGTCTGAGAACTGTATCAAACTATGAGGGAGCCCCCAGGAGATGCTGTGCAATCCCACACCTGGCTTCAGAGGCTCACTGCAGGATAAGTGGAAAGCAACCCCGAGGTCCACATAGTATGTGGGATGATGTTTGGGTGGGAAAGAAAGGTAGAGTTAAAGCACCAGGCAAAGGAGAAGGGAAAAGAAATAATGCTGCAGAAAAAGGGCTTAGAGCAAGCACTGAGAGGGCACTTAGACACTTAAGAATCTTCAGAGACCCATTATTGATGCAGGTAACTAAGAATGTAGAGTGGTTTCATTGTCACTGTGGGACTATTGCTCTTGGACTACAGGCAGTGGGGACTAGCCCACAGGAATTTTAGATATTATTACAAGGAAGTGAAAACAACACCCTGTAATAATTGATAAGCAATTACTACTTATCAAGTTTGAGTAGTGTGGAAATCTGGCTTTTGGGAACTGCTCAAGGCAGAAATGGTATAATGTATGTCATCAGCTGTACCTTTGTCACACATGATCCCTTGGGATTAAATGTCTCACACAAAATGTGGGTGAGTTTATTAATTTGATTGGAATAAGGGAGTCTAAAGTAAATTAATGGGAATGATATTGTTTGGTTCTTTAACTTGTAACAAAGAACTCAAACAATATGCTAACTTTTAAAAGACTTACAGGTTTAGAAGGCGACTTGGATGAGTGACTAGTTCAGCATACTAATCTTTGTGGGCAGAAACTGACCCTCCATTTTTGCACCCATGATGAGCAGGACCAGCACAAAGAAGATGCCTAGTAAATACTCAATGATTTAGATTAAATTTGTCCACTTGACGTTAACAGAAATATACCCAGAGCAAAAATGGGTCATTGTCACTGAGGGACTGTTGCTCTTGGACTAGAGGCAATGGGGACTGGCCCAGAGGAATTATGGGTATTATTGAAAGGAAGTGAAAGTCAGCAGGATCAGAACAATACCCTATAAGAGTTGATAAGCAATTGCTACTCATCTAGTTTGGGTAGTGGCCCATCAGACCCAAAGTGACTTCTTTGGGTGAATTTATTAGCATTTGAATAATTTGGAGCTTTTGGCCAGTGAAAGCATGATGTGATGGGAGGCTCCCTTTCCCTATTGTTTGAAAGTCTCACTATTAAATGCATGCCTTTGAGTTAGGGCATACATTTTGGAAAGCTTTTGTTAGAATGCACCTGTGTTACCTGGGATGCAGAATGAATTAACCTGTGAATACCCTGTACATAAAAATGCCTTCGCATTTTTCAGATTAAGTAGCTGAGAAAAATTCCTTGATCAAGCAGGACCCAGAGCTGATAGGATATGATTGAAGGCTATGAGTGAAGAAAGGAGATGGGAGATTTGTGATACCATCCATCTTGAAAGCCACTGCACCAGACAACCAGGATACTGAACTAGACGGCATGAGTGGTAGGCTTCAGATGCTGCATAGCTCAGATTCTGTTTTCTCTTTTTGAGGCTGCACAATTGTGATGTTGGCCTTGTAACATGAATTCTAAGACCCTAACAGAGTTGTCCTTAAACATGCTCCACCACTTTTGACCACGTTTGAGTTAAATTCAATAGTTTTGACTTCTCCGATGGAGTGTGTGTGAGTCAGACCAGTGGTCAGCCAACTCTATTACAGTCAGTTTTATTGTGTCTTGTTCTCAGTGACTATATGTCTTGTTGTTTTGGTGAAATACCATGGAAAAAAGCTGTTATAACACCTATTACAATATTTCCAGAGTGACCCAGCAGGAGAAAAAACATTGAGGAGAAAGAGAGTAGAATATAGAGATAAAATAGCTGGGCCTAAGAAGGGCTGAGGAAAAGCGAGGAGAACAAAGCTCAATGTAGCAAGTATGTGAAAATCAGAGTTCCTGTACTGGGCTTTGGAATGCCCACTCTTGATGGCCTATCAACGTTTAGTGGTCCATCAACTTATGCGAGCAGGCAGCAGGGGAGGATATGGCTTGAACCTGACACATGAACAGCTAAAAACATACACTTGCTGAAGATTTAAAGAATTCTGAACAGTCATCATAATGCCTGAAAGATGAAAGTTTATGTTTTCTCCCAGCTCCGCCTACTCCTAGAGCTAATGGACTTTTTTATTGAGATATAATTGACAACTAACATTATATTAGTTTCAGATGTGCAATATGATTCAGTATATGTATATATTGCAAAATGATCACCACAGTAAGTCCCATTAACAACCCTCACCACACATTGTTACAAATTTTTCTAAAGGAGCCTTGTAACATAATGGAAATCATACACTTTCTTTGCCACAGGTTGCTTTACCTCTGGAGGAGCAGAGGTAGGAATTATGTGAGCAACTATTTAGGGAACTCCTCTCGAGCTCTGTAGTAGTCTCACTACTCTCAAATTAAGGTGATATATTATCAGGGAAAGAGCAACAGAAAGGGAGCCCGGAGACTGGCCCTGATTCCCAGCTTTCTGCTTAATGGATACTGCTGTGTAAATGATGTCTCCAGCCTCAATTTCCTCATCTCTGATATCAAGATAGTTCTACATGTCTTCATAATATATCTATCTCAATGGGCCATAATAAAGATAAAGTGAAGATAGCATGCATGAAAGTACTGAAATGTTATGCAACTATATATTATTTTATTTGTATGACTGATGTGCATGAAAAGGAAACTAAGACTTTTTATACAGTGTGTGCAATTAAATATTTAATGTCGTTGTAAGTGAATTAGGAGCTCAGAATAGGGAGGAGTTGGAGTGGATTGCAGCAGCCGGTGAAGTTTTCGATTTTATTTCCATTGTGCTTCCTGCATGTGTTCATTCCTCATCTTTCTGAATGTCTCCTTACCCTTGAACAAAGCAGATGTAGTTAGCACTGGCTGCCTTTGTTCCCTGACAGTAGTCAAAGCTTCAATTAGGCTGGTATCTATTGCAAGTTGACATACCCATTTCTTTTACGTATTTGTACAGACACAGAAGCAAGTCTGTATTTGGGTTGTGTTTTGGCAGGGTTTGAAGTCACGTTCAAAGATCTAAAAGAATCGAGTGACTGAGGACACAGACTAGAATTCTAACCTTCAGTTTATGTGCAAAATCAAAAACATGCAAAGTTTGTGGTATCTGAGCTTCATCTGATCGTTCGAACATGAAAGTATAAAAAGAAGGCCCAGAAATAGGAGTCTTGTCAGTTTGAATGTTAGTTAAATAAGTACATAAGATAAACAGTTCATGGAAGGTTATGCAGCTGAATTTTCAATCAGAATGCACTTGAGACTACTGTAGCACCATCTCCTGATAATCAGAGCCTGTTGGGTTTGTTGCTTATCCTACTTATGTAGACAAGGTTGTGAGTTTTAATATGCCCACATTTTCCTCTCTCTGAAACTTTGTTAGATCTGCCAACTCAAACCCCACTTTCCCTGCCTAACATTGTTTAGGAAGTAGTTCAGAACACATAAGCTCAGCCATCCCTCCACTCCTTTGATATCATTTCTTTGACAATTTTTTTCCTTGAGTGCTGGAATTGGATGGACTTCATGGACATCTCTTTTCTTAGGAAGAAAAGGGATTTAATGCTGAAGTGAAGGTTCCTGGTAGTCATGGAGTAGGAAAAGAAGCCAGACACTGGGGTATTGATGCACTAAATGTGGGGAGTCCTGAGAATTGTCTCAAACAGCAGATTGTGTGCCTCTCTTATGTTCTTCATAATAAGGACAGGGATCGTGACTACAACGCTGTACTTAAGTCCACTGATTTATAGACAATAGGTACCCTGCGACATTTGTAAAAAGGCACAATATGTGTACTGGGTAAAAGCAATGGCTTGAGAGTCAAACAGAACTGAGTTTGAATTCTATTGTTTTTACTTGTTTGTTGCATGACCCTGGGAAATCTTTTACCTCTGTGAGTTTATCATTTTCATTTAAAAGAAGAAGCAACTTAAGACCTACCATTTATGTTGTGAGAGTTAAGTAGTGTGATGCTGGTAAAGAGCTTGAGGAGTAACTGCTTATCACAGAATTAGCACTCAATAAGTGGCAACTTATCATCATCATCTTCACCATCATAATCATGAATAATGGGAAATTCCAGCTGGCTGCACTGTCTCAGTGTTAATTTGAGCTCTTCACTGTTGCCCTGCCAATGTTATCCTCAGGAACATCATTTTCTGGGAATGAGTGTGTGTTGATTTCAGAGGACAAGGTCTGAGATCTATCTACCCGCCTGTAGTTCCTGTCTCTGTAGCTCTGATAGCTGCCTCTCTGTGGTTAAAGCCTCTTCCCTACCTCTGGCCTTTCATACTCTTTATCTTTGTTCTTATTTTTGTTACCTGTTTCCATCTATCCTTTCCACCCTTACCTCTTTACTTAGGTAATTAATTAAATAGAACTACAAAGAAAAGGCGTACAAAATTAAATAAGATACCCCCACACCCCCCCCAAAAAAACATGGTGAAACAACCATATCAAAGCATAACTTGCCTAAACACCAAAAGTTTAATAAAAAGATCGCATAAATTATCTGTTTTTCCTTGCGTGGTGTTGCTTCATGCCTTTGATATTACAAAGTGAACATCTGCTTCAAAAATTTCTATATTGTGCAATGTCCTAAATAGCCACAGCAATTGTTATTATTATACACATCTATGTATACAGTCATAAACATACATCAAAAAAATGATGAAAGGAAAGCGCAATAAGGACCTGTAGTTAAAAGAATAGAAAAAGGCTAGTTGAATTACACCTAACTGAAATTCCAATTGTTGAATTCACTTCTAATCCTGCCCCAACTATGAAGGGATTGCCCATTTCCTAGGCTGTGTAGAGACCAACAAATTGGTAGAACAGCTGCCCACACATGATATTCTTTAGATAATGAGATTTTAGAGTTTCAATAAATATCAGTGCTAACTGAGAGATTTGGGTTGCAAATATTAGACTTAAATATTGTAAAATATAAAATCTGCAAATATGTTTTAGTCCAAACCTGTTCTATGTCTGAATTACCATTTTGATTATATTTTTACCATGTGGTTGGCTAGCCCATGCTGGCATACATTTAGTGATGGGGAACTCACTGCCTTCCCAAGAAGCTCATTTCATTCTCAGACAATTGTGACTATTAGAAATCTCTTCTTATATATTGAGACAATATTTATTGTTCCAGAGATTCTTCCAACTTTTATCTTTCAAGATTTATTGCAGTATAACTTATAAACCATACAATTTGATCATTGTAGTTGTTATAATTTGATTATTTTGGTAAATATATACAGTGGTAAAGCCATCATCACAATTCAGTGTTTAGAACAACTCCATCACACCCCCTCCCCAAACTAACCACATACTTATTTGAGGTCAATTTCTGCTTCCACCCTCTAAATATAGGTAACCACTGATCTGCTTTCTATCTCTATTGTCTTGCCATTACTAAACATGTTGGATAAATGGAATCATACAACATATAGTCTTTTGTGTCTGGCTTTGGTCACTCAGCATGTTTTTGAGGTTTATCTATGTTAGTACATTTAACATTAGTTCATTCCTTTTTATTACTGAGTAGTATTTCATTCTGTGGATATACCACATTTTGTTTATCCATCACCAGTTGATGGACATTTGGGTGGTTTCTAGTGTTTGCCTATTATAAATAATATTGCTATGAACATTCATGTAGAAGGCTTTGTATGCACATTCATTTTGATTTCCCTTTGATAGATGCCTAGGAATAGAATTGCTGGGTCATATAATAGGTTCATCTTCAACTCAGAAAATAAAAACACAAAAAATAACTTCCAAACCATTTTACAAAGTGGCTGTAGCATTTTACATACCCAGCAGCAATGTATGTTTTTTCATGTCCTTGTTAATATTTGACATTATTATATTTTTTGACTGCAGCCATTCTAATGGATGTATAGTGGTATCTCATTGTGGTTTTAAAATGCATTTGTCTAATGGTTAATGATGTTTAGCATATTTTCATGTGCTTAGTAGCCATACATGTATCTTCTTTAGTGAAATATCTATTTAAATCTTTTACCCATTGAAAAATTATTTTTTTGTCTTCTTATTATAGAGTTGTTAAGAATTCTTTACATATTTTGGATGAAAGTCCTTTATTAGCTATAGCATTTTCAAATATCTACCTATGTGTGGTGTGATTTTTCTTTTTTTTTTTTTAGCTGAGCCATCCAGCCACCTGTTGGCAGCTCAGCTGCAGCTCAGCTCAGGCTGGAAATTGCACCGTGGACCCTGTTGCTCAGAGCTTGCACTCTTTTTTTTTTTTTTTTGAGGGTAGTGTCACTGGCCCTCATATGTGGGACCTGAACCAGGGTCGCTGGCTTCCCAAGCCAGCGCTTAACCACCGCGCCACTCAGCCGGCCCAGAGCTTGCACTCTTGAGTGAGCTCTTAACCAACTAAGCCACTCGGGCGGCCCCTGTGATTTTTCATTTTATTAACAGTGTCTTTTGGAGAGTGAAAGTTTTCAATTTTGACAACGTCTAACTTATCTACTTTTTTTTCTTAAGTGGATTTTGCATTTGGTGTTATATGTGTGAAAGCTTTGCCTACCTCAGGGTTGCAAAGATTTGTTTCTATCTTTTCTTTAAGAAGTTTTAGTTTTAACTCATATTTAAGTCTGCAATCCATTTTCAATTAATTTTTTTATATGATGGGAGCTAAAGGTCTAAGTCCTCTTCTCTTCATCCTCCTCCTCCTTCTTCAAAACGATTTCAGTTCTTTTTTTGCATATGGATATCCAATTGCTTTAGCACTATTTGTTGAAAAGACTATCCCCATCGCTGCCCCCACTAAATTGCCTTGACACCTTTATAGAAAGTCAGTTGACGATAAATGTGAAAGTCTGTTTGTGGACTCTATTCTCTTCTATTGATCTATATGTCTATCCTTATGCCAATACCACACCATCTTGATTACTGTAACTTTATAATAAGTTTGAAACGAGGTAGTATAATTTCTCTAACTTTGTTCTGCTTTTTCAGTTGTTTTATCTGATTTTGGTTCTTCGCATTTCTAAATTAAGCTTGTTAATTTCAAGAAATAAAAAAATAAATTCTTGCTGGGATTTTGATTCGGAGTACATTATATTTAGAGATTTATTTGGGAGGGTTTCCATCTTAGTGATATTGATTCTTGCAATCCATGAAAATGATATATCACTTAATTTATTTAGATCTTATAATAATTTTTGCAATATTTTGTAGTTTTCAGAAATTCCACTTCTTTTGTTAAATATGTCCATGAATATTTTATTCTTTTTGAATGGAATTGTTTCCTTAAACTTGTTTAAAAATTATTAATTTCTATTACATAAAATACAATTTTTTTTGTATGTTGTTCTTGTATCCTGTGATCTTGCAAAACTTGCTTATTATTTACAGTCGACTTTTTTTTTTTAAAGATTTTATTGGGGAATTGGGGGAGGGGAACAGCATTGGGGAATCGGGGAAGGGGAACAGACAAGTTGCTGTCTTTTTGTTCTTCAGTCTAGTTGCAGAGGATGTTGCTTCACTGGCCCATGTTGGTGTCATCATTGCGCTCTTCCCGGATGAGGCAGATCGGTGACTGGCCTCTGGGTGTCGCTCACCGCGGCTATTGGCAGCTCACGCTGGCTGCCAGCCGCTCACACTGGGCTGCTGGCCACTTACTGTAGCCCTTGGCAGCCCACTGCAGCAGGGGCTGCAGCCTACACTGTCGCCGGGGCTTGCAGCACAGCTCCAGGGAGAGCTGTTGTTAGCTGTACAGGACAATGTCACTGGCCCTCATATGTGGGATCCGAACCGGGGCCGCTAGCATCCGAAACCAGCTCTTAACCCATGCGCCACTCGGCCGGCCCCTACAGTCGATTTTTAAATAAAGTTTCTTAGGGTTTTTTATATAAAATCATGTTATCCACAAAAAAAACTTCTTCCATTTCAATCTGAGACCTTTAATTTCTTTTCCTTGCCTGATTGCACTGGTAGTACCTCTATACAATGTTAAATAAAAGTGATGAGAATAAACATCTTTGTCTTGTTCCTGATCTTAGGGGGAAAGCATTCAGTCTCTTATCATGAACTGTGATTTAACTGTAGGTTTTCTATATAGATGCCTTTTATTGTGCTGTGGAAGCAACCTTCTATTCTAGTTTGTTGAGAGTTCTTGTTTTTGCTTTTGAATCATGAACAGGTGCTGAATTTTTAAGTGCTTGTTCTGTGTCAATTCAAATTATCATATATTTTTTGTTCTTTATTCTATTAATACAGTATGGTACATTAATTAAGGTTGGATCTTAAAACCAATATTTTCTTGGATAAATCTTACTTAGTCATGGCACGTAACCTATTTTATGTGTTGCTGGATTTGGTGTGCTAATATTTTTTGAACAAATTTTGCTTCTATAGTCATGAAGGTTATTGGTCTGTAGTCTACTTTTCTTGTGATATCTTTGTCTGACTTTGGTATCAGGGTAGTACTGGCCTCATAAAATGATTTTGAGAAGTTTCTCCTCTATTTTCTGAAAGGATTGGTATTATTTCTTCCTTAAATGTTTTCAGAAATTAATCTGGAATTTTTTTTTGTGTGTGTGGGAAGAGTTTTAAATTCCTTATTCATGTTCTTTACTTGATATATGTTGATTCAGATATTCTTTTTCTTCTTTCCTCCCCTCAGCTTTATTGAGGTATAATTGATAAATAAAAATTGTGTATGTTCAAGGTGTATAATGTGATGGTTTCATATACATATACACTGTGCAATAATTACTATAATCAAGTTAATTAACACATCCACCACCTCACGTAGTTACTTTTTTTGTTTTTTCCTGAGTGGTGAGAGCACTTAAGATTTGTTCCCATAGCAATTGATTTCTTCTTAGGACAGTTTTTATATGTTGCATTTTTCTAGGAATTTCTCCATTTCATCTAATTTGTTTAATTTGTTGACATACAATTGTTCTCCTATAATCCTTTTTCATTTGTCGTGTCTGTAATGATTTACCACAGCTCTATCAAAAATTTGCTTTTACATAGTTAGAAATATTCATTAAGAAGAAAATTCTAATCTTTAAAGAACTGCTATTTGACTCATTTTAGTTGGGTTAGATCTTGTGATTATCATGTGGTTAAGTTGTTCTTGCTAATCAGGGAGGAAAAGGCTTTTGAGCAAAAGTCAACTTAGGAAAAAGCTGCTCTCTAAACCAAAACTCAGATTGATGAAGTCAAAGGCATCACAATAAGAGGAGGAAAGGTAAATGGAAAGAGCTGGTTATGCCTGATAGTATTATAAATTGGGGAGGAAAATTCTTCCAGTGCTTAGTTTCTAATTTAAATCCTAAATTGAATTGATAGAGCCTTCTGTATCCTCGACTTCAATGCCGTTGTTATGAGAATTATAAGCACAACTTTCACCTGTGTAATATTTTTCTTTTATGAGCTCTATGGAAAAACAAGTTTTGTGAAATTTTGTTACATTGATGTATAAGTGAAAAATTGCATTACGGATTTGTTTCTCCTACAATAACTTAAATATAACTTAAGATAAGAAAGATAATGATGCTC
The DNA here is from genome assembly GCA_033961575.1 of Aselliscus stoliczkanus. NCBI lineage: Eukaryota > Metazoa > Chordata > Mammalia > Chiroptera > Hipposideridae > Aselliscus > Aselliscus stoliczkanus. The sequence continues at coordinate 111,844,782 of CM066730.1, forward strand.
CTGACCTTTCAAGAGATCCTGGCTACAAGACCGATTCATGAGATTTAGGGTTTGATGGGGACTATGAAGAGAAGGACAGAACAGGACAAATGTAAGCCCCTTTAGTCTCCTTATCTCCAATTTTATCATCATTACAAGAGTTTCTAAAATGCCAGATACAATCATGTTATTCTCTTACTTTAAAGTTTTCAGGGTACTGCCTACCTAATTCATAGCACAGCAGACAAGACACAACCTGGCCCCAGTTGCATTTTCTTTCACTACTAATCCCTACATCTCCCCTGTAGTCCAGACACAGGAAACTTGCCTGTCTACTCACTTCTTGATTGATTCTGTCAAAAAACACATATCAAACAATGGCACAAAACCATTTGCTAAGCACTGAGGGTATAGATGAGCTCATAGTTCAGTGGTAGGGACAGAGAAGTTGTTGAATGGGCAAGCAGTCAGCAGCAGCAATGAAGAATGCTGCTGCTAGTTTGACTTCGCTGACTTCCCTAGATTCATATGGTAAGGTGCTGACAAGCCCAGATGGATTTAGACATTTTATTACATAGCTGGGCAGCCAAAACAAGAACAGCATGATCTTCTGTTAGAGTGGCTATCGTCAAGAGGACAAAGAACAACAGGTGCTGGCAAGGATGTGGTGAAAAGAGAACCTCTATACACTCTTGTTGGGAATGTAAATTAGTCCAACCACTATGGAAAACAAAGTAGAGGTTCCTCCAAACATTACAAATACACCTCCCATATGATCCAATTCCACTTCTGGGAATATGCCCAAAGGAAATTAAAACAGGAATTTGATGAGATATATGCACCCCCATGTTTATTGCAGCACTATTCACAATTGCCAAAATATGGAAACAACCCAAATACCCATCAACAGATGAATGGATAAAAAAGGTGTGGTACATATATGAAATGGAATAGTATTCAACCACAAAAAGGAAGCTATCCTGCCATTTGTGACAACATGGATAGACCTTGAACACATTTTGATAAGCAAGATAAACCAGCCAAAGAAAGACAAGTACTGTATGATATCACTTATATGTTGAATATAAAAAAAAATCATACATATTAAAAAAAGAGAGAGAGAGAAAGAGTAAAATGGTGGTTACCAGAGGATGGGATGAAGGGGGATAAGATTGATGAAGTTTAAAGGTATAAACTTGTAATGAATACTAAAACAACCAGAGACTTAATGTACAGTTCATTGAACATAAATGATAATATTGTACTATAAGTATGTGATACAGTAAATATTATTATAATAGCAACCACATTATAATATATAAATATATCGAAGTAACACGATGTACACCTTAAATTTACACGATGTTTCATGTCACAGCATCTAAATTAAGAATGTATCAGTGAAATTGAAAGTGAGGAACTAGATTACAGAGGGTTTTATTTGTTTTTGTTTGTTTGTTTTGGTATAAGCAATAGAACTGGTGTTGATTTGATATGAAAGAAAAAACAGAAAAAATCAATTCATGTAATTTCATAAATGTTTATTTTATTTTGTTTTGTCAATTTTACTCTGACAAGTGCTTACTATTTAGTTACTTGGCTTTTTTCATAATATTTAAAACTTAATTTTATATTTGAATAATTATGTATCCAACATGGTATACTGTTCTATTTTAAGATTTGGATTACACATTTCTGAGGTGGCCAAGTTCAATCATTCCACAACTGTGCCTGATCACATCTGGTAATAGCAAAATCTGCCATAGACACTTCTAGATTACAAGCACCTTGAGGATAGGAGCCATGTATTATTTATAATTTTATATTATTTATGGCACCTAGCATGGCATTGGACCCATAGTAGATGTTTAATAAATATTTATTGAGTGAGCAAATTCACCTATTTAATTATCAGAAAATCATCTTTTAATAAACCACAAATATAAAAGTAATTTAAGTACAGATGTCACACAAAGACTTTCATCTTTATTTTTATCTTCTCAAGTAACAGTCATAACATACCTAATGTATTCTCAAACATGTCGTAGGCAATTCAGATATAAATGAAACAAAAATATCCCTTTTATTAATAAGCATGGCATTTAGTTAGAGAGGCAAGACGTATCCTCAATGTGAAGCTGTCACATGACAAAGCAGAACAAATTGAACTGCATGCTGAAGGAACTCAAAGGGGACAGATCATTGTGGATGGTTTCTTAGGAATAGATTTTGTAAAAATGTAGAATTTTTATAATTTTTTTATTAAACTGAGTTCAGAATTAAGTACAGATTTTTCATTTTATTATGGAGGAAAGTAAAAAGGCCTTTTAGGTGAGGGAACACCTGAGCAAACATCCACAGAATACGAGGGAAAGTGGTAGAGGGCGCATTTTATATGCAGGGAGACTGAATCACCATAGTGAGAACTGTTTGAGAGCTATGCATTGAAAAACTACCACTAAAAAATAAATGTGTGTTGTCTTTAATGATTCATAGTACATTTATAATCATTATGTAAATCACTGAGGAATACCCAAACTGCATCTACTCTCAACATCTCAAGAAAACAGAATGTCCTTGAAGGAAGAATCATCGGAACATTTAAGAGCCTCTTGGAAGAGCATATTTAACTCACCCACTGGGTTTCAAGTAAATGAAAGCTAACTCAGTTAAAACAAATAGTTTTCTAGTAATTATAATGTATTATGAATAATACCAGACCACTTTATCTCACATTCTAGGGATCAAACATTGCACATCATTGACTCCAGCCCTTAGAAAAGTGGTGTCAGTAGAAACAATCATTTTGGGGGCTGTAGCCATCAAGCTATTTCATTTATGAGATTATTTCCTTATCTTTCTAATGGACTGCTACTAAGACAATCCCCCATTCCCTGGTTTCTTCAAAACCCAATAATAATTTTCTCCCTATTTTATTAAATAAACTGACCCCAAGTGAGTAGATTGTTGTTGGCTATATAAGGCAGAAATGTGTCATATGCTTGTGTTTTGCCAGTACTATCTAGGCCCTTGGCAAACATGCCTTGACTGCCTGATGGACCTAAAAAGCTTACTTTCTTCTACTGTTTCTCAGTGGAGTCACAGCTACATGCAGGTGCCTGTGCTTTCAGACATGGTGTAGAGATGGCGTGTACTCCGTAGAACGTGGATAGGCAGCAAATACAAGATCACTGTTAACTGAAATTGTATACCTAGTTGGGGCTCTGGTTTTATGTATGATGTGTTTGTTAATATTTAGAATTAATATCTACCCTACTTCCATAAAGTATGTCAGGCTTCTTAATATAAATAAAAATAAACTAAAAATGAGGTAACGAGAGCAGAGAACTTGATATTTCTAATGAGCTAGGGCATTTGGACACATTTTCTTAATGTCCTCTAGTTTCTTAATATTCAATGAGAGATTGAAAAGCTGCTTATCTCTTGATCTTACAAATAAACAGAAATATAGGGCATTGTAAAATTGGTCTGTGATGCATTTAAATTTTGCGATGGCTGCAAGTTCTGAGCTGGAAGAAGCAGAAATTTTCTTGTCAGCCTTTTTCTTTTGATTGTGACCACTTACCCCAGGGAAATGGATACTGGCCTGAAGGTGGCACCTGCCATGCAGCCTTCACACAAAGAGTGTTTGTTGTTTCAAATCCCTACTGGGCTAGGTTCCGAATTCCCTCATAACCAGATCAGAATTATAAAAATGAGCTTAATGCTTATGACGATGGACTAGATCAGTTATATCTAATTTAAGTACTCCGAAGTGTTTAAAATACTCCAAAGAAAGATATTGAAAAATGCTTAAAGTTGGGTTGGTTGCTCTAGCAACAAAGCCAACCTTCTGAAGATTATCCTCAATGACTGCAGCTTTGGCAGCAAAAAAGGAAAGGTAATTAGTCCTGGAACTTTGCTCCTAAAGCTTAGCTATAAGTAACTAGACAAGCAGGACATAGCAATATTTGTATGCATTAAAATGGAGCTTGGATATCATTTTAATTTTCAATTGAAATGCAGAACATGGTCTTCATATGATTTCTATTTACAAGAAGGAAAATTTCACAAGAAAAGTAGCTATGAACAGTAGGTTACTGTACTTGGTACCAAATGAAATAGCATGAAATTGGGGTGGATATGAATTTGGATAGGTCAGGTATTTTAATTCAAAGTAAAGTCATTTATTTCTTCCTGTTGGAAACTTGTATCCCTTTGAACAAAGAACAACTTAAGTCAATTCAGTTGTAAACAGTAGTGATTTTTATTGACTATACTCTAAATGATGTAAATTATGGGCAATATGAGGAGGGCACTGGCTAGTGAAAAAGAAAATATGAAGGCAAAAACTTGTTGCTTCATTCCACAGATTAAATTTAGCTAGACCTTCATGGGAAAACTGGAATGTTTTGGGTTTGTTAGAGTTACCCTATTTTCTTCTTTCCCAGAATTGATTTATGGCATTTAAACAATAGATCAGACATCTCAGTTCATGGATTTAAATAAAGAACCCAGAGGCTGATTACAATCTGGGTTTTTAACAGCCTGAGTGAGTTTAGGAAAGTCTGATTCAGATGAGAAAGAACACTTAGCATTATGACTTATGGGGAGACATGAATGGGCTGCAGGTTCAAGTTCTAAAAGTTTGTGGGTGTTAACATTTTCATGGCAACTCTGTGACTTTTGTTGCTTGTTTGGTAAGACAGGACAGTAACCCTTTCAGTCACAATTTTAGTGAAGTTTCATGGGTTCCTCAAAAATATTTTCTGAAGGGTCGGCTGAGTGGCGCATTGGTTTAGAGCTGGTTTGGGATGCCAGTGGCCCTGGTTCGGATCCCACATATGAAAGCCAGTGACACTGCTCTCTACAGCTAACAACAGCTCCACCTGGAGCTGGGCTGTGCAAGCCCCAGCGATGGTGTAGGCTGCAGCCCCTGCTGCAGTGGGCTGCCATAGGCTACAGTGAGTGGCCGGCAGCCAGCGTGAGCTGCCAATAGCCGTGCTGAGCGACCATCCAGAGGCTGGCGACCGATCTGCCTCATCCGGGAAGAACGGAATGATGATACCAACATGGGCCAGTGAAGCAATGTCCTCCACAACTAGACTGAAGAACAAAAAGACAGCAACTTGTCTGTTCCCCTTCCCCGATTCCCCAACGCTGTTTCCCTCCCCCAATTCCCCAATAAAATCTTTGAAATAAAAAATATTTTCTGAAAACATGCTCCTAAGCACTAAAGATAATATTTGAACTTCAGAAATAGTGTGAGATATATTGACTATAGAATCTGAAAATCAAGAGAGACTGATATCATATGATCTGGACTTTACTTTATGTTGAGGCTAGTGTAATAAATAAACTTCCAGTCTTGGGAACTTTAAGGAATATGAAAGGGTCCCGAGGTTTCTCTTCCTGGGACCTGGGCTTTCACCATTTTGCTGGCTGCCTTTTCCTTCTGAGTCACCATTATCCCAGGACTTAGATCATCTCAGTGGTGGACTTTAATTCAGCTCATCTTTTCTGCCCAGAAGTGTGTTAGACACTGTGGGAATACAGAGATGAATAAAATATCCTTTAAAGAGTTTATAATATGGCAGAGGTGAAAAAAATCTATGTAATAATAATTAACACAAAATAGAAAACTTAGTAGAGGAAGTGAATTTTGAGCTCTGCCTTGGCCAAGGTTAGGTGTTGTGACTTAGTGAACAGCGGGAACAAGAATATGGAGGCAAGCTAGCTGTCTCTGAGGAACAGCGTGAATTGTATATCACTCCATTTACCTGCTATGACACAGAATAGCAGGGGTGCTATGTTTATGGAGGGATGTGGTATAGAAGAAGCTGGAAGAATAGGTGGACGTCAGATCATGGAGAACCTTAGTGTGAAAGTCAAAGATTTTAGAGTAGCATAATAATGATTTTTTAATGTGAGTGCTTTACAACATGTGAAGTTCTTCCACATACTTGGGCTTTAGGATGATAGTTCTAGAGGCAAAGCAATGAGTTGGAAGAGATGGCAAACAGGCAAGCCAGTTAGGAATCTATTTTTATTTATAAACCCACACATGCTATCTCTCCAACCTCATCTCCTACTGCTTCATTTATTTATTCACTAAATATTGATCACATGTTCACTCTGAGCCAGGTGCTGTGTTAGGCACTGAGGACTGGTCAGGAAAGAGGACTCCATCTTTGACCCAATGGAGCTTATGGAAAAATGAAGAAAGGGTTAGGAATTAATCACATAATATTACATTTAAATATATAATTTTGACTTTGATACATTCTAAGAAGAAAACACATATGGAGCACTCAGAATGTATACAGAACCCTGACTCACTCTGCGGTAGCATGAGTTGGAGTGGGAGAGGAAAAGTCAGGAAATCTTCATGGCAGTGATGCTTGAGCTGAACTTTAAAGGATATGTAGAAATAAAGAAAATTTGGACAGGGCAGGGATAATAGTCTAGGTATAGAGAACAGTGTATACAAAGGTTCTAAGCTGGGTGGCAAGAGCATCACAGGGGTAAGTAGCTGAAAGAAGGTTTGTTGGAGAGCAAGAAGGCCAGAAAGAGCATGAGACAAGGCTGGAGAGAGAAGGGGGGCAAGATCAAGTACGATCTTGTTAAGGAATTTAGTCTTTATCCCAAGAGCAATAGGAAGCCTTTGAAGGGTTTTAAATGGGAGATTAACAAATGAGATTTGCATTTTAAAATATTATTTTTACTACACTGTAGGGAATCCAGGAAACTAGTTATGAGGCTACTGAAGAAATCCAGTTGAGAGATAAACTCACTGTGGGAATGGTGGTGGAAATAGTTAGCAGCAGACTGATATCAAAGAGAAAATTATCATAGTTTGAGAGGTTTTATTTTGGAGGTAAGGAAAATTGAGGTGTCAAAGACATATGCAAGGGTTCTTCTGGTTTGTCCCACTGGAAGAATGATGCTGCTATCTCTGGGATAAGGAACTGAAGGAAGGTCAGGGCTGGAATGGGGGCTTTGGAGATTTTAGACATGTTGAATTGGAGGAGATATTCAAGTGGACCTGTCATGTGGAGGATGCGTATATGTGCCTATAGCTCCAAGTAAATATGCTACTTTTTAGGAGTCATCAGATGTAACTGACACAATGGAATTGGATATGGTTAGCTAGTGAGACAGTATACTAAGCAAAGATCCAGCTACTAAACCTTGGAGAACTCCAATTTTATGGCCTTTAGATGAGGATAAGCTTGCAAAGGAGATTGATAAATGGATGCCAGCAAAACTAAGGGAATTTGGAGCATCCTGAGAATCAAAAGGAATGTAGTCTTCAGAAGGAGGGAGTATGTGTTTGGGTCTTTGAAAGGAGATATAATAGTATGCCGTGGAGCCTTTTCACCACTGAATATTAGGGCAACACAGTCCCAATGCCACCCAACCAACCACTTCTCTACATAAATTCAGGTAGTAATTTTATGGAGCAATAAGTGGCATTTATCTGAAGACAGTTTTACATAATATTACTACCAATTTTTAAAGCAAAATACTTAGTGACCAGTGCTATTGTAGTAAATGTAAGACTCTTCTTATATATATATTAATATCTTTTGCTATGAAATATATGTGATGTGGAAAGGAGATTAAAACTGAGTTCTGATTTGAGAACTAGTATTTTACTATTTGAGTAAAAGTATAAAGCAGGAAACTTTCATTATTGGCTGTTGAATGAATATGAACAGTGGCTTTCTTATTAAGAAATACAATTGTCCAGTAAAATATTTTAGAGCATACATCTTAAACCCAATGCTGTAAAAATGTATATTCTAGTATATCCCAGGCAGATATAAGGAGTCTCCAGGAGATTTTATGATGTGCTTTCTTTGACTGCCTCTATTACTGTATGGAATTCGCACTTTGTATTGGCAGCAATGCACAAATGTGCATATGTGTGTTTTTCCCCATTTCCTTACCATGTAAAGTTTTTGTCCTTTTTACAGAAATGTACATGGAGAGATTGTTGCTCTCATCTATCCATCTTGCCATATAATTTTTACAGCTGTTCCTCAGTTGTTAATATATTTCTGTGGGCTATGTGTAAATAGACATGAGCAAACTGTCTAAAAGTTATTCAGCTAGTCAGTGAACCATGTAATCTGTTGGTTCAGAGACAACAGATAATAGAGTGAGATATTTGCTTTACCATCCACACACACCATCTAGCATCTAGGCTCCAAAAGTCAATTTGTGTTCTGTTGGGGCATGTCTCCTCACACTATATTATCACATCAGGGATAGGAAATTTGGATAATGACTATCTGATTTAGAAAAAGGAGACTATTTAGTGAATTGAATATCTGTGAGGTGGGAATTTTGAACTAGAATTTGGTTTCATCCTTGGTTAATTTGATACTCTATATGTGTTTCATCACTGTTTTTCTCTCTTTTAACAATGTAAAGTAGAAATAACCTTGTTAATTAGCATCTATTTTTAGGTTGATGACATGACACAGCCAAGACAGAGTGGGAACATTCTCGTATTACCATAGAACAAGCAATAAAACTCTTCTCTAAAGGGAAGATAGACTATGGAAATGAAATTTAAAGGTACCCCTTGTAGATAGAAGATGTACCTATTTTGAATAGCCAAAATTAAAGTAATTGTTAGGTATTTCTCTTATACAGCACATGCAGCTCAAAATTGGGTAGTAGCATGTCACTTCCTCTCCTTAGAAACTTTCATTGGCTTTCAACTATCCCAACAATTAAGTCCAATTCCCTCTGCACTATATTCTAAGTTTACATTTGTATCTTTCACTCCAACTCTGTCCTCCTTCCAAATTGAGCTATTCTCTCTCTCTCTCGCTCTCGCTCTCTCTCTCTTCCTGTGTGTGTATATAACATTTTTTATCTTCTTTGATAATGCTGTTTCCCTATCATTTCTACATCTTTCATTCTCCTCTATCTCAGGAGGCCAGATCTTGTTTATGGGCCACTTATTGACTTCTCTCTGGCTAGAAGCAATCGTATAGCATCTGCACCTCTCATAAGGTAATTAACACCTTTTTCCTTTAGTTTGATTATGTATATATCTGTTTTATTTCTTCTTCTAGACTGAAATCTCCTATTTGTGGAACTGATGGCTGGTTAACTGAACTAATGAAAGGAAGGGATAAGGAGAAATTCTAAAACAAATGGGGGGTGGTCTGCCTACGGTCTAAATCACAGCAGATGTAAACTTCTGAAGTAACCTGGAATCCATCAGCCTTCTCCCTAGAACCAGCTGTCAATTCAGTAGCACTAGATAAGTATGGATATAGGATGTGTTCTGCTTTTTTTCTTGGTATATAACTATAGTTTTCCTTGTGCAGGAACAATTACGTATATGGGCTCAATAGGTTGGTTGACTTCAGTGGTATGAACTGGAGCCATACCTGTCAGGTTGAGTGGGCAGGAGTGGGAGAAAACTGAGGGTGGACCTGGAGGACATGGTCTCTTGTTAGAGAGCAGATCCTATTTTAGAGCTGCTTTGTATTCGGTCTATGTTCCTCTTTTTCTTCTCTGAATTTCTATTTCAATTATATCAATATGACACAATTTAGCACTTATTTGGCTCATGTGCAATAGCTTTGCCTTCTTATCAGGTCAGCAATTTCTTGAAAGCAGGGACACTTTACCCATATTTTTCTGTTGTTGTCAAGAAAAGACCTAGCAGAGTTCCTAGGGCTTATTTATGGACACTCATGACCATGTGGACCATGAGAAAGGTCCAATGACAGGGCCACAGGCCCACAATTTTCTCTGTCAAATTTGGAAACATGTGGACTCTGATTAAATTCCAGGCTCCGAGTTTTCTCAAGCTGGTATTGTGTGTGGCACCACAGTAAACCAACAGCTAGGTGGAGGTTAAGTGCTGCTAAATGTGCACTTGAATGTGAATGTGGCCAGAGAACAGGGGTGATTGAGGCTGACAGTGAGATTGTTTGAAAAAAGATACAGGAACACTTAGTTGTAGTGTTTTTCCAGGAGTAGTCACTTACATATTCTGTGTTTTAACTTTTCTACCCTGTAATTTCTTTCTGGTTGTCAAAGTAATATACATTCATTGTCTAAAATTTGGAAACTGATAAAAGTCTAAAGAACAAAGTTAAAATCTTTTGTTCTCTTACTCTCCATAAATAGCAGCTACTAACCTTTTTGTGTATAATATTCTATTTCTTATTTACATATGTTTATTCATATGTATTATAAATTAGGGCCTTAACTGTACCTAGATTTTGATAATCTCTTTCACTTAACCAATTTCTTGTGATATTGTGAACATCTCCATATTATTAAATATTCTACAGCACGATTTAAATGGCTGCCTTATGTTATAATTTATTACAACATAATATGTAATAATGTATAGTAAAATAATATATAATAATATATTTATATGATGATATAAAAATAATATATACTGAATAATAATATATCATAATTTATTTAACTAATACCTTACTATTGGACATTTTAATTATTTCCTTAAATTATTTCTCCAAATACTGTAACTAATTTCTAGGATAGATATGCTTAATAATTTTTATTTCTATAAATTTGCTACAATTATAGAATAATGGAAGTGACATCTAAATTGGGAAACAAACCTATCTTGAAATTGCAGCTCTGTTTCTTAACCTTTTGTGAGCTTTAGCTTTCTCACCTATAAATCAGAATGGCAAATGCGTCTCTAGTTCACAAGGTTGTTTTGGGAGGAGAAAGGAGGAACATATGTGAAAGTCGGCTTGGTTATTAGTTGAATTTGATGTAACCTAATAGCAGGTGGCTTAGCCCATCTCATCCAGTTCTTTTTGTCATTTAGAAGTCATTATGTGACCTTAGGTAGATGAACTAGTGGGTGTAGGTGTTGCTTCTGCTTACATCGCTGCAGTAAACATACATGGTTGGTTGCATAGTAAGAGGAACTCCTCTCTGTGAAGATTCTGGGCTGTGAGGAAATCAGTGACCCACGGATCTGGTAACTGAGGATTACTTGTGCTTTTGGTATGGCTTATAGGAACACCAGGACACCACAAAGGGCTGCCTATTGCCCAGGAACCCATCCCAGAGCAAATCTAAGAGGGAACCCAGAGCTTTACACTCAGTGCCCTTCTCAAAGCAAATACATTCAACCATTTATTCATTTGACAATCAGTTATTGCAACTGCTATTTGTGGGCCATGCTTAGGGATGGGATTATAGGGAACTGCCCTGGCACAGTTGGGGAGACAGACAGTGAAGGAACAATTACAGTACAGTGTTATCAGTGACACCATAGAGACATCACTCAGAATACTGGGAGAACCCAGACTAAGGGCAACAGAGAAGCCCTCAGTATGGGGAAATAATCTAAACAAAAAAAAATGAATAAAAGTTCTGCAGACAAAGAGAGAAAAGTTTTGCAACAGAAGCACATGTTCAAAAAAAGGCCTTGAAGCTAGATGAAGCAAGGCAGGTTCTTGGAAATAGAGTTCAATGAAGCCAGAGTATGGAGCATGGGATTGGGCAGGGGAGGGGAGCTGGGATAGGAGAGGGGTGGCAACAAAGGAGGTGAGCAGGGCCCATTTTTAGGAGTGGAACTTTATCCCAAGCATGATCAGGAACCACTAAAAGGTTTTTAAGCAGTGCATTGACAAGTTTAAATTTACATTTAAAAATGTTTTGATTTTCTAAAAGCAGTCCCACTGCCAGTGGGCATTTGATGAAGATGCATATTTTGGTTGGTTAATGAGCAAATCAGGTGAAATGAGGCAAAAATCTCAGGGCCTTTAACCACGCAATATAATAGCATGGAAATGACCCACTGTGGTTTTTTATGGCTGTCTGCAGTTCAGTCTTCTCCATGCGTAGTCTGGTCACCTCATGATTTCGCTGATGGGAGCTGTCGTTTTTTTTTTTTTTAACCAGAGATGGAGCAATTTTCCAGGTCCATAGAAAAAACATTTTTTTCGCCAATTTTATGAAAGGAGTAGTGTCCGAGGGAAGGATGTATCTTCAAAATAGACTAGTTCCCTGGGAAAAGTTTCACAAACATAAATGAATGTACCTAACTAATGTTTGGTTTAGGGGATTAGTAAGGACTCAGCCTTCTTCATTACATCACTGTTGCAAACACTGTTGGCTGCTTACCCAAAATGCATCCACTTTCCATCTGCACTGGCTGAAGTGGCCATTGCCTCCAGTTCCAGTGGGGTTTATCTTGATTGATCCAAACCAGTCATGAGAAATCCATTTCCAAGCAAGTGATTTGTTTAGAGCTCCCTATTTAACCTAATTGTAGACCATGAACATAAATATGAAAGAAAATCTGTTGGAAACCTCTGGATATTGATGCATGAAGATTTGATACCTGTAAACATGTGGCCTTGAGGGTTGCTTGCCAACATGCTAAGGATGGAAGAGCAGAAAGAAAAACCTGGCTCCTTGATAACAAAATATAGCCTCTGAATTAACTAACCATGGAGCCCCCTTTCCTCATCACTTCCTCTTATGTGTAAGCGTCCTTTAGTTGAGTTTTGTGTTACTTGTAGGCAAAGCACTCTATCTGATACCATCACCCTATTTGTTTATAAATCTTGTGGAAAATTGGCAGCCCACAGCAGTTGTAAGCCATGCATGGCTAATGCTTCTACAGTACTTTTAGTATTGTTGTCATAGTACCAAAACCTAACATTTGTATAACAGTCATCAATTTGCACAATGCTTTTGTTTCACTTGGCTCTTACAATAACCTTGTGGGGTGGGGTGTTAATATATTACCAAATATCCAGGGTCCCAGAACAAGTAGTAATCTCATGCTCACATTGGTGGAGGTGCAGAGTGTGGTATTTATTGAAAACCTGATAGATCTCTTGGTTGTCTAGGGAAAGTTAGACTGGAATTAATGACTGGTCCCTCATAGCAAGCCACGGGAGCAAAGAGGATAAGAGGAAGGGCACCCTCAGTTTCTCAGGGAGGGTCTTGAGTGGTAAGGCACTAACCCTGACTCAAGGCAGTGAAATGCCAGGGCTCTGTCCTGGGACAGTGCTTGCTTTTCTGTGGAGTGGTATCCTTCAGGAGATAAGAAATTGAAGATGTTTGATTAAAGAGTCTCCACACAGAAAGTACTGTGAAATATCAGACATACTGGGCTCCTTTGAGGGGGGTCTTGATAGAAGAGTTGCAACACTGATGGAAAGGGAGACCTTCTTTACCTCGAGGAGAGCCCTGAGGGCAGTCAAACAGGCAAATCAGTGGCTATAAGGTTAGGTGACAAATTAATTCAACAAACATTTACTGAGCATGGTGAACAAAACAGGTGTGCCTCTTGTCTTAAAGGTGAAAGGTACATATACTCTAGTAGTGAAATCAGATAATACCAAAGTAAAAAAAGAAGTAAGGAAATATGTCATTACAAATTGTGATATCTGCTAAAAAGGAGGAAAAAGTCTAGTACATGTGAGAAAGTAGTGGGGCGAAAGGGCTGCCTTAAATGCGAGGTCAGTACAGGCTTCTGTGAATAGATGGCACTTAAGTTGCGGCCAGCAGGAGAGGAAAGAGCCAGCCATTCCAAAGGAGGGGATAGGACAGAGCGAAGGGAAGAGGTGGAGAGAGGAGGTGCCGGCATAAGGAACAGCACACACAATGGTCCTGAGGCAGGAAATACTTGGTGTGTTCAAGGAACTAATTTTCTAGACAGGGTTCCTTTACCACTTCATCCCCTAAGAGTTTATTGGACTTTACCCTGTGTCTAGTATTGTCCTAGGAATTGTGTGGAATAAATATGTATGTATGTATGTATATGCTAGATTGTTATAGAACATTTGTTGGAGGAGGTGGGTGGAACTAAAATTGGAATGCAAAAAAAAGTGCTGAATTTAAATGAGTCGAGGGGAGAAAGTGGGAAGCAATATTTGGAAAGAAGGGGAGTAGAAATGAACATGGAATATATGTAAGACAGTGGGAAAATATATTTCTGAAAGTGACAATAGTAGATCATCTTGAACTAATTTTTCCTAATTGAGGATTAACAAGCAACCATCTGAGAGTCACAGGATACCTTCATGCACTCCTTTTTTTTTTTTTTTTTGAGGGCAGTGTCACTGGCGCTCATATGTGAGACCCGAACCGGGGCCGCTGGCTTCCGAAGCCAGCGCTTAACCACGGCTTCACTCAGCCGGCCCGAAGCACTCCCTTTTAAACGTCACTATTCCTATTCAAACACACTTAAATTAGATCAGCCCAGTGATTCATAAAGAGCAAATAAAATAAATATCCTATCAGTGAGACTCACTTTCAAAGCATGAAACTACTACATTTTCAGTGGCAAGTGTTCCTGACCTCCACGTTCCCCTATCTCATAGTCTGTCCTTATTATCATTGTGTGTGTTATAACGGTGCGGGACATTTACAATGTTTTACACTGTTGGGGCCTGGCACTGAGGAACGTCGTTTTCAAATGCTTTGCAGCATTCACTCTCACGGCTCCACGGAGGTGGGGAGGGGCAGGTAGCATTGTGTCTGTGGAATGGATGAGGAAGCAGAAGGGCAGAGAGGTTAAGTGACTTGTATAAACCATACAAGGGTCAGGGGCTGTGTGTGAATAGGACTCTGACTCCAAACTTTTAGTCCAGGGCTCTGTCCACTAAGCCCCTTTCCACTGCAGGCAGCTCTGAGTGTTAGAGGGAAAAAAGAAGTAGGGTTTCTTCATTCCAAATAAAGAAATTAAAAAGCGACATGATTTATGAAAAAAATTCATTTCATTTTGGGTGAATGTTGCAGAATAGTTTAGCTGTTTATAATATTTACTTATTTATTTTTTAGAGCATCATAAATCTTCCAGTGCCCAAATGGCAGTACATTGCAGGCGATGTGGGTAGTTAGAACTTTGAGGCTCAAGAAATGAGTATCACATTGCCACCCCTGTCTTCCGGTTCCTACTCCTCACTCGTCTTCTGAAGAGCAGATGTCCTCAGGACCATTCCCTCCAGACAGGTCGTAGTGGTTGGTCTCTGTACCTGTCACCTTCCATGTTATGCTGGTAGTTTTGCTGCTTCCAGATCAATGCTGGTTATAATATGCTACAACTTTCTGAGGACCAAAAATTGTAGAAAATGCCAAATGGGAGGGGTTAGCCCTGGATGGGAATGTACTGTTGTTTGCTTTGTCTTTTTATTTGGATGCAAAAGTGACAGCAGTTCCTGCCTGCTGTCCTTGCTGCTGCTTCTCTTACTCCTTTCCTCCCGACACTCAAAATCCAGGAAGACCTGTGTTCACAAAACCTTTTCTCACAATTTAGTCTTGAAATTAAATCTGGGGTATAACTTTCCCTGAAATAACTTTCCCAGCAAATGGTAAGAGTTTGAAAAGTAGTTACAAATGAAAACTCTTGTCATTTCAGCCTACACAATTATCCTACAGTTGGGCCACTCTACAGCTGGATTTTTTTTTTTTTTTAATCTTGACCCTGCATTTTCTTTAAATCTTGACCTTATGGAGGAGTTCTAATGAAATGGTGATTTGTTTTCTGCCCCACTAGAGAGAGACAATTCAATATAAGTTGTATTAAATTCAGAGAAACGAAGACCTATCCTGTGTGGGGTTTTCTAGATAAATCTGCCTCTCCTATACATTTTTAATGACAATGTAGTTTGAAACTCATTGTTAATTCAATACCAAATCAAAGCTGACTCATGGAGAAAAATACTGTTTGATTCTATTTAGTCCACATTTCTCTCTCCACTTTAGGGTGTCTGCCTGTGCAAATGGCGGTGGGGTTGTATATAATACGGTCTGAATACATTCTTATAAGTATTAGAAGTATGGAAACACAGAGCCCTCCGTGACCCCCAGAGCCCTCTGTTGATCACTGGTGTTTGTTGTAGGAGGAAGGCAAACATAAGCATAGAAGTGTTATTGAACAGAAACTCCTTCAAAAATGTCTCCGGGCTTTTGTTCTCTGGTTGCATAGCAGTAGGGGGCCCCCCTCCTCAGAAAGCATACTTATGCAAGTATTAAGAACTGGCTGAGTTAAGAAGTAAAGCTTAAGAGACCTTCATCATTAGCTGCTAGTGGTAGAGATTAGTGAGCCTACTACAGGATTACAGACGGAAAGAGTGCCAGTGTTGGTTAATTGTTCATTAATGCTTGTAAAATAAGCCAGCTGGAGGAAAACTGACCATTGTCTGCTCGCTCAGAGTGAAACGAAATTGGATCTGCTTATCAATGGCAGTATTGATGTCAGGGGAAAAAAGTACACTCCTTCCCTATGATTCCCTCTCAATTTTAAATATTTAGTTAAAAACTGTTATCCTAATAAGGATAACCGCTGTTAAGTTGTCAATGCATCTTTCTATCTGTGGCTGACCTTTATCCCAACTAAGGACTGCTTCCTTCACATGCATTTACTCTTAGTTTTTCTCTGCCACAGAAAATAAAACCGATATCTTAAACACAGCCTGTAGACACTAACAAGCTTATGATTTGAAGTTATAATTTTGAGACACAAATGGACATACCACTTAAAAATCCCAGAGAACTGTAGGTCTTTTTTCTTGCTGCCTCCTTCCTTATTCTCTTCCCTCCCTCCCTCAAAAGCTATCCTGCAGTGGTGGGGCTCTCCTTCATTCCCCCACCCCCATTCCCCCAGGCAAAGTTAAGTGACTGGCCCAAAGTCGATGGCTGTGGGCTGAGTCAGGAAGAGGGCCAAGTACATTTGCCTTCTTTTGTCTTAATCTAGAGAATGTCACTGTAAAGTCAGAGACTATATATATAGTTAACTGTTTCTGAATCCAAAAATAGGAAAAACTTAAACATGTTTCCTCCAGGCCTTTGGCTTCAAATAAGGCTCGGAATTAGTTTATTCATTCAGATAATTTCATCGAGATCACACTGCAACAGTGATGAACACAATTCCTGCCCACATTATGTTTACAGCCTAGTGGGGTCAGACAATAGCTTACAAGATAAAAATGGAGGGTAAGTGTGATGAAGGGAAAGCAATGGGTACAGTGGGAGGTTATCGTAGAGGGATGTGATTTAGGTTTGGGGGTAAGCTACGGTCCCTCTAAGAGAGGTGCAGATGGATGAGTAAGGGGTAGTTGGGCAAATCTGGGGGTAAGGTGTTACAGACAGATGCTGGTGCTTGCATGACAACCCTGATGTGCGAAGGAATCTCAGTGTGTCACAGACACTGCACAAAGCGGGGGATACTCAGAATTTGGATATGGGTTCAGGTAACCCTCGTGACGAGTGGTTTATAAATACATGTTGCTGATGAGCCCCTGCCTCCCTCTCCTACGTCATCTCCTCCTATCTTCCTACTACTTTGAAGCCAAATTGGCCTTCCTTTTCATTCTCTAATACCCAAATTCAGTGTTCCTGCAGCTGCCAGTCCCTCTACTCTCACGCACATTTTAAAATCTGATAACCCATTTTAAAATCTGATAACCCTTCTCTCTATTCATTAACTCATTCATTTAACAAATACTTATGGAATATTTACTAGTTCCCAGTTTTAGGCACCAGGGATTTTTCAGGAAATAACAGTCAAAATTCCTTCTTTCATTGTCAGTTCTGATGTCACCTCCTCAGAGGCATAGTTCCTCCCTATCTATTACATTGGCTTCTTTTGTTACTTTATTACAGGTCTCACACTCAGAGATTGTCATATTTATTTGTTACACACTTGCTGTATATTTCCCCCTAAAATGAATGCACCAAGAGGCAGGGAAAATGCCCCTAATGTTTATCACTACACCTCCAGGACATAGAACAGTGTCTGGCACACAGTAGACACTGGAAATACTGAATGACCAAATATACAGGAAGAAAACCCAACAGATTACAGATTAAATAGCAGCTGATGTAAAGAGCTGGAAGGTAAGTAACGTTTATTTAGCACTGACTGTGTTTTAGGAACTGGCTATGCTTCATCGAATGCCAGAGTGGCACTATATTGCCACTTCCTGCAGCCACACCACTGTGCTAGCTTTTAAAATCCCACTTTTATTTGTTTAGTACCTTAAAAAGATTTACTGATTTGGTTGGATTTGTTGTATGATTTGCTTTATAAAAATGCATTTGCCTTATCAGTGAACAAGGACTAAAATGTCCTCAGATTTACTGGTTAAATAGCTATCATGCTAAATTTAAGGTCACAACCAAAGGAAATGATGCCAATATCTGGTTGTTATTTTGTATTTCACCTAATACTGGAATGAAATGTAGAAAGCCCCTCTGTTTATATCTTGTGCTCTAGGCAGTTCACAGGTATGAATTTACTTCCCTTCAAAGTACGCAACCGAGATTAGAGGCAGACTTTCAAAATAGTTACCTTTTTTATTAATTAGAAAATTGTGATGCAAAGATGATAAGTGACTATTGTTATGCTATTTCAGGATAGACCAAATGTGACAAGTTGAGGTTCTGCATCAGACTTATGTCAGGAATTACCAGATGAGGTGGCTTGCCCATGGTAGACAGGCCAACTGTTGGTATTGATTATTCCAGCAGGAAGTGTATATGAGGTTAAGTAGATGGTTAATTTGGTACCCAGGACTTCTTGTTATCTTGTAGCTATTCTTCTGAACTGTGCTCTGATTCCTACTAATTCCTCCTTTTTCACTTCGCTCCTAACTTGAAAAGCCTGATGCCTTCCCCTGCCATTGGTTAGAAGAAAGGCAGCAAACTGAAACCCAGGTAGATATTCAGACAGAAATAAGGACCAATTCTTACCTCTCTCCATGTTGCTGTGTGTTTCTTTATTGATATAGAAAATATTTCAGGATCGTGGAATAAAATCCAGAATCCTGGTTTCAGGTTGGCCCTGTTTTGAGTCACTTAACCTGTAACTTTCAGTTGAACTGTCCATGGTGGTTGTGAACCGCAACCTGATTTCCAGAGACACAGAGATGTGACATTGTGCTCACACCACTACAGCTGGTTGCGTTTCCTGAAATGGACTATTTAGAGTGGTTCTATTATAGTTTAATAAAGTTATTCAGATAATCTTTCTCTCTTGGCATTGGGGTTGCAAGATGAAAAGGAGAGATTCTATAATTCAGACCAAAAGAGGACTGATGGAGAGAAGGAAAGAAAAAAAAAGAGAGAGAGAGCAACAGGCCACCAACTGTGGATCATAACCACTATGCCGATAAGGCTCTAATTTGGAGGATGAGGCCTGGGGGTGATGGGTCCTGGAGGGCTGTGCTGGTCTTACACATAGCAGCTCAGGGAGAAAGTTTATCGGCCCTGACCCAGCTCTCATTGCCAGTGATGGTGGGGTTGCATAAGAGTCCAACAGATGGAAAGTGGCACTGTGTATTGTTAGAATCAGTTTTAGCAAGTTATAGGGATGATCTTAACTCCCTACACCTTGCCTCTTAAAAACAGTTTTTAAAAAAGCTTTTCCTCACCTCTTTATAGCAGTGATGAGCAAAATTCAGCTTGTGACCATCTAAATATATCAAATTCCCTATTGCATTGTCTAAGTCTTATTTTTTATATCTTCATAATGCCGGTGAGCAGGACCACAGAGTCTACTTACTATCCACGTTACTCTGCACATGAGGTTTCTATAGCCGAGAACCGAGGCCCTGGGGTGAAGCAAGTGGTTTTATAGGTAAATTTGTGGATTCACCTGGTCTTTTTGCCAAGGTGTGTTACTTAAACCATTTCCTCCAGAGATACTTTCAAGTACAAAGTACTGTCAAGATGCACAAACAAATTTTAAAAAAAGAAACTCTAAAATCTGAATGGTAAGATTTCCACATCTTGAAACAGATATGCTCATGAGTCCATTAAGATTTAATGGGCAGATTTAACATTTTTAAATATTTATTTCTGGGTATTTTTGATGGTTTATTATGAGCTTTTCATCCTACCCTATTTTGGGAATTAGTTTGAAGGGGAAGAAGTATATCCCTTTTTCACAAAGCCATCCCATTTTTACCAAAGTGTGGGAAAATTTAATAATATAGTTGAAGGTTTATGAAGCTCTGACACAGTAGCCAATGCCCATTCTCTCAGTAACCCACATATAGTCATAAGGGATGTCTTTAGAGCACAAATTGTGTCATAGCAGTTTTTTCCCCTTGAAAACAACCTATTGATTGTCCATGACAAGCAGAAAAAGTTCCAACCAACTTATTAGATGGCTTGGAACCATCAGGAAATAACTTGTTGTTTTTCTACTATTGCCATCATTCTCAATGATATTTTGGGCAGATTCCACTACTTTCTTTCAGTTGTGGGTATTAGAAAGGCCTCATTTTCAGTATTAATAATTCCAATCGAATATACATCAAAACTTCTGTTTCCTATTTAATTCAAAGTATCTCTCCTCTGTTTAGCTAAAGTTTGGGACTAATCATAGAGGAGGGGGTTGTAGCCTTTCATTTTTCTGAATCCAAATTCTCCCTTTCCCCATTTGGATCCTCCATGGCACAGGCGGAGAGGGAGGAGAAAGGAAAAGGGTACTATTTGCAGCTCTAGTACACTGGGAATTCTCTGTCATGGCAGCATTCCAATGTTAACTCTACCTTCAGGGGCACATTTATGTCTTCCTTGGAAGACCCTGTGTGGCCCTCCACATGTACTGTTCCCTGACTCAGGAAATGCTTACCCACCTCAGTTTGCTGCCTTCCCATGGTAGACTCCTTACCCCCTTTTCCTGGGATCTCCTCTCCTAAGCAGGGATCCTCTCAGGCAGGGTCCATTAGGGAAGACTGGAGCCTGGTTGCCTTCTTTAGCATCCAAGGGACCCATGGGAAAGTTTACATGTCCTTATTGTACCAAACCAAAGCAGTTGATTAGCCACTTGCTCCTTGCTTCTTGCCTTGCTTTCACTGACAGCTCTAGCCAGCCTCAAGCAGACACCAACCTCCATCCTCATCACATGGCCCCCTTGGCACCTGGACACATGCCTGTGGCTTGCCCAAGAATGTTTCTTGAGTTCTGCTCAGATAGTAGCCATGAGAAGGCCTATGAGTTCCTATCTCTAAGCAAGCATCTGACTTGAATTTGAGAATAAAATCTGTTCTCTTGCAGGTAATTTCTAGTCTTGCAATCAATCATTTGGGGTCTCCTTCAGTTGGCTTGAGGTGGGTATGGGTGGGAAGAAAAAAATGTCACAGCATTCCCTACTCTTATGAATTCCCTCACTTCAAAGGATCTTCTTCTCAATAAATTTCTAGCTATTATATAGGCTGTTGATGGCAACAAAGTTTGGCTAACTCTGAATGAGTCTTACATCAATATATCTGGCACCATATTTTAAAATGTGCATGTTTATTACATTGTTCTTAGCTTTAAGATCGTACCTGAAACTTGAGGATGACAGGAATAGTTTCAATCTGCTTTCAGTTAACTGGTATGTAAAATCCTTAATAGTCTCAGAATGTTGTTTTCCTACCACATTTCTGAACATATCTCTCTTGCCTGTTTTCATATTCCTCTCTAGTATGATTTCACCATAACTCCCCTTCTACCTTCCCTCCTTTCCTTCCAAATGCAGATGCTCTATGTTTTACTGCCTCAGTCCCTTTGCCCCATCTTTGCTTGTTGAAGCTTTACTTATCCTTGAAGGTCTTGGTCACATATCACCTTTTCCATGAAGTCTTTGCAGAGCTGAGTAATCTAAGTCTCACCTATTCCAGTATTTACTTAACATGTTTTGTTTCTATTATTGCATTCAGTGGTACCCTCTGTTAACACTATAATGGCATTGTTACAGTGTTCTTTGTATTAGATTTATATGTGTGTCTGTGTACCATACTAGATTGTAAATTTCACCCCATTTATTCATTCAAACTATTCATTCATCTCCTAAGCACTAGAGAATGTAGTAAATGATGGGGATAAAAAAGATGAGTAATTCACTATCATTGACCTCAAGAAAATTATTTGAGGTGGGCAGACAGAATATAGACATGCTGAATTTTAAATGTCAATTGAATGAAATATACCATGAGGGCTGATTAAAAGATAAAGTAGGCAAAAGTCTTTCCTCCAAAGGGGCTCACAGTTTAACTTAGGATAGAAGGTCACAATTGACACTTAGAAAATATTAATTTATCTGTTCCACAAAGATTTATTACATATCTTCTATGTGTCAGGCACAGGGGTGGGCAATGAGAATATAATAGAGAATAAGAAACATCCATATTCCCACACAGCTTAAATGTTAGCAAAGCAAGGAAGTAACAACAATTGTGAGTGGTGAGTTTTATGAAATGAGAAGTGTAGAATCTAATAAAAGGCTTAATCTAGTTTAGGGGTCAGAAGGATACTTAAAAATGCTGTTAACTCTGCTTTTATTGAGATCTCATTAGGAATTTATTTAGGATGCATTTGTTTATTGCCTTTATTGAGATCTCATTAGGAATTCTAGGAAATTATTCTAGGGCTGCAAAATGAGTTTAACCTAAGGCAGTCAGGTATACATATACATAATTGTCTCCTAACTCATCAACTTGCCCCATCGTTTTGAGAAACTCTGAGACTATCTGTACTGAATCAGAGATGGTTACATAACCAATGTCTGTAAAAGCTTTGTTGACACCTCTTTCTAGTTCAGAAAAGTAAATATGTTGATTAGCACAGTCATCATTCAGTATCCATATTTAACAATCTCATCAGATCTAACACCACATTTTAAACATACAGAGGGTGCCAAAAACATGTATACACATTTTAAGAAAGGAAAACTGTATTAAAATTGTAATATTCAATATATACCAGTAACAAAAGATGAATACAAGTCACGTTTGACTTCTGCAGTTACAAGAGGTGCTCAAAGTGGTTACTATCAGCATCCAGACACTTCTGATTATGGCAAACTACTGCTTGAGCAACGTTGATCAAAGCGTCCACTTTTATACATTGTTTTTTCGCACCCCTGGTGTACACAGAATGATCCTAGCCTATATGCATTGTTAGCAAACAAAAAAATATTCTTAGAGTCCTCACAGGGTCATCCAGTCTTGCCAACAGTAGGCCCTCAATAAATACATTAACTTTAATTCATTCTTAATTGATATATGCCTCCAGTGTTATAAAATTAGAAACTTTTCTCTTCCATTGATCAGGTGCTATCACAGGAACTGCTGAAATAATCTCAAGAATAATTCTGACAGAGGTGCTAATTTTAGAGAAAAAGCAAATGTTTGGATATACCAACTTCAGCACTTTTAGGTGATCATTTTAATTTTAATTTTTTTTTAAAAGATTTTATTGGAGAATTGGGGGAAGGGAACAGCATTGGGGAATCAGGGAAGGGGAACAGACAAGTTACTGTCCTTTTGTTCTTCAGTCTAGTTGTGGAGGACGTCGCTTCACTTGCCCATGTTCGTATTGTGATTAGTGCGCTCTTCCTGGGTGAGGCAGACGCTCACTTGCCATTGGACGGCCGCTCACGGTGGTTCATGAAAGCACAGGTACTGGCCAGCCCCTCTGCAGCCTACTCCTTCCCCAGGGACTCATGGCAGCCCAGCTCCAGCTTGAGATGCTGATCACCATCTCAGCTGCAGAGGGCGCTGTGTCACTGGCCCTCATATGTGGGATCCAAACCTGGGCCCTGCTGCTCAGAGCTGGCATTCCAAGCCAACTCCTAACCAATGCACCACTCCGCCAGCCCTATTTTAATTTTGATAACTAATTTATAGGTGAGGGGAGGCATGCCTATGCATGTACACCTGTACATGAAGTAGGGATTGGTATCGTGTGGAACATTTCTTTTGTGGAAAGTACAGACGTTTTTAGTGGGTGCATCTGACAATACTCTAAATCTGTAAACCCTCACCAAGAATGACTGTATTTCTGATAGCTTACCATGAGTTGTAAGAGTGAGGAGCTTCCATTAAGAATAAAATTATTTCCCATGGGTTCTCAAAACACTTGAAGAATGCCTGCGATATAGTGGTAGAAAAAATTAACCACAAAAATGTGCTATTTTTCTGAAATTGAAGTTTTTGTCTTTTAGAGCAATCATGCTTTCATATATCCATAGGCAAATCCACAAGTCTATCTCAGAAATAATCTCTGTGAATAAATAGCTAAAGAAATGTTAGAGAAGCTCAAATAGTCTCTCAAGAAGGATCTATCTCTGATTTTCCCAGCATGCACATAAATGACTCTGTTAGGATGATTTTGATAAACAGTAAACTGTTTCTCAAAGTTTTTTCTGAGGAACACTAAGTGTATGGATATTAATCAGTGATATGTCTCCTCCCATTTCCCCACCCCAAATAAGGGTTTGTTGGTCAAATGAATTAATTTTGGAAACACTGAATCAAATTAAAGCAAATTTGTATTCTTAGAGCCTTTAAAATCTAATATGCTTTGGGAATCTCCACATGTCTGGATAGTGTGAATCATGTCCCAAACACATAGGACATGGGGTCCTGTGACCAGGACCAGTGTTCCAGAGAACACATTTTGGGAAAGGCTAACGTAGTAAGTCTTCTCCATTTCTTGTATCTAGGATAACTGCTACTTCATATGAATTTAGTCTCGCTGGAGACTTAAAGGAAGGAAATGCAAGCTAATGAAGGGGATGCCAGGCATCAGTTATTGCAAGTACATGGTCAGAGCATGTATCAATCACTTAGAGTAGTCCCTGAGGCACCTCCAGTTTACTGCTAAGCACTGGAGATAAAAATAAACAAGAAACTTTGTAAAGAGACTATTGCCTAATTTTGGGAAAAAATACAAAAATGAATTATTTCAATATAATGATATACTTTCTAGGACTGCGGCTTACATGAGATATGATGGAAGCTCAGAGAAGGGACACAGCCCAGCCTGGGCATTCTGGGAAGACTTTCTGGAGAAGGTGATGCCATAGCTGATTATTAAAAAAGGAGTAGGAATTAACCATGTGGGGGATGGGGAGAGCTGGCTTCCAGGTAGAACATTATGACCATGAGGGTAGGTGAGTGAGCCTGAGGAACTATAGCATTTGACTTTTTTTTCAATTATCACAGTTTGTATTTCAGAGAAGAGGTATTAAGCATTCATGCCATAACTTTATTTACAAACATGTCTAGCATGTTGAGTTCAACAGTTGGATTTTCCAAAATGACTGCATCTCTTAAAATGCTCCTCTTTGTATCTGTTTCATGGGTTAAGCAAAACATCTTTATTTCTTAAGCAGTCAGTGTCTTATTATAAAGGTGCGGCAAATCCAGATCCAAAGGACAGAGTCATCGTAACTGGCATCCGCCACTTGTTTCCCACTGAAAATGGTACATTCTTCCCTGGTCCTTCCTCATAGTGGCTCCTACAGGCCACAGAGGTTGTGAACCTCCAGATGCTTGGTCCCAACATAGCACTGTTGGGAGGCCTGCAAACATTTCAGAGACTGAAAACAGAAGAAATGCTACAAGCATTTGATATGACAGAAAGAAACATATATAAAAAACAGTATCACTTTGGAAGAAAAGACTAATATTTTGGAGAATGGAGGGCTGACAAAATGCTTGGAATACAGCACAACAACTTCACTCAGCCACACAGATAACTCTCAGGCCACGACCAGCACCAACTTTGGGGTGACCTTTAGATGGAAGGAAGTTTTTGTTTTTGTTTTTACTGTATAAAAGCAAAACACACCTAACAGGGCCTCAATAACTAAATTTGCTATGAAAGAGAAAAGGAACAGTGATGGTCTTCTAAAGCAAAGAGGGGCTTCTGAGAGGAAGATCACACCTTTCACCCTACCTCATCTACCTCATTATACTGGAGCTGGTGGACTGAGGAGGAGAAATGCTTCTTGGGGTAGCAGCTCATTAACAAAAGAAGAACTCTCACATTAGTTAAAATGTTGATAGATGTGACAGGTGGTGTGAGGACAAGATGATGTTGTCAAATTGGAGTGGGAGCCCTCTAGCCTCGTGCCTTGCTTTACATAACCAGTTTATTTAGCATATATTTAGCGGCCAAAAAGGAGTCTTTGATGGGCAAAACATACTTGGAAAATACAGATGACTATTTTGTGGACTGAACCAAGCTATGACACTCTATGTAAAAATTTTCCTTATGCTTAGTCCTTGTAAATATCCAGGTCTATTATTTGACTTTATCTCTTAGGCCTTTCTGGTTACACGTAGCTGATTTCTCCTCATTCTTCTCTCTTATCTCCAAACTCGCTATTTGATCCCTTTTCTCTGCCTAAAAAATATGCCCAGGCCTTCTCTATTGGGGAAAAAATGAAAAAAGCAAAACATAACAAATATCAAGTAGAAACAATAAGAAAATATTTCCGTGATCCAAGAACGCTTTTGAGCTTCCCCTCCCTTCTATTCTTTCATCACACTCCTGGCTAAAATGGATTTTTGTTCACTGGTAGTCACTTTCAAACCAACCACGCAGTCTCTGAACATTTGCAATAGAGTTTTAGTTTCAGCACTGTGAGAGACAGCTCTCCCAGAGATCTTCAAGGACTTTCTGCCAGCAAATCTAATAGCCATTTAGTATGTTTCCCCCCAGTGTTCATTCTCCTTAATGTCTCCATGTGCTCGTATATGGTACCACTGATACTACGGTGTTCTTCAAACTCTACTCCTTTGTCTTTAGTGATATATACTCAACCTGGTTTTCCTTCTAAGGATTTGTATGGGATTCCCAGGTCTGCCACTTACTGAGTTACTCAGGACACATCGTTTAACTTTTCTGAGCCTCAATTTTCTCTCCTCTAAAAGAAGGAAAGGATAATACGTACTTGATAGAGTTGACTCAAAGATTAAAATTAGGCAACCTATGTAATATATTTAACACAGTAGTAGGTACTCAACAAATATTAGTACTAGTATGCCCTCTTTCCATCTTTCTGAACTACTTTCCCAACTCATTCTCTGGATCCTGTACTTCCTACTCCTTAATGTTGTTATTCTACAAGATTCAATTCTTGGCCCTCATCCCTCTGTTTCTTTCCTTGGCTCTCTCACAGATACTTACTGCTCTAAGCATTACTTATATGACTAACCACCCCCTACCCCCTGGCAAATGTATATACTTTTAACTTTTCTCCTTCTTGCTGCTCATTGCACACCTTCGTGTGGATATCCCACTGTCACCTCACAGTTAGTGTGTCCAAATGAACTCACAATTTTCTGCCTAAACTTGCCTTTCTCCCATGTCTCTTATTTTTTGTTAGTAACACTCTTATCTCCCTAATCCCCAGGTTAAAAATCTCAGTATTGTCTTTGATCTTCCCTCTTTTTTTGTCCCTCCAACCAGTGGGCAAATCCCATAGCTTTCAACTCTACATCTTTCAAACCTCTTAACTTCTCTTTAGCTTTCCTGTCATTATCCTGCTAAAGGCATTATCATTGCTGTTGTAGGCACTTAAATAGTTCCCCCCCCCATCACTATTTTCCCACTTCATTCAATTTACACACATATAAACAAGCCGTATTACTGTATGTTGCTGTGTTTGCCCTCCATCTCTCTATGCAAATCCTTTCCTTGTTCTTCATTGCTTAAGGAGTCCAGATTCTTTCTTTAATCATTTTCTTGATCTGAATCCAACTCAAACATAGTCTTATCTCCAACTTCTTGTATTGCTCCATTTAAACTGAGCTACTTATTTCTCCCATATTCTCTTTCTCTTCTGGGCTGACTCTTTGGTCTATGTTGCCCTTCCATCTCCACCTATACCACGGGTGCCAAAAAATGTATACACGTGACTTGTATTCATCTTTTGTTATTAGTATATATTGAGTATTACAATTTTCATACAGTTTTTTTCTCTCTTAAAAATATGTATACTTTTTTTGCTACCTTCTGTGTATATTTAAACACTATCTGTTCCAAAGCTTAGCTCAGATGGACCTTCTCTTAGTATCTGTGTCTATTTTATGGCATTTCACATGTCATCCATAAATAATCAATGGAAAAATTTGTATGTATTAAGTTATAGGTATGGCAGTTGAGATCCTAGGGACTTGGTCGCTATCTACCTACACAGTATGCCAGTAGTTGACAAACTATGAGGATGAATTTGGCTTACCACCTGTTTTATACAATCATGAACTAAGAATAGGTTTTCCATTAAACATTTTTAAATTGTGGTAAAATACATATAACTTGAAATTTACCATCTAAACCGTTTTTAAGTGTACAGTTCAATAATGTTAAGTACACTCACATTGTTGTTCAACCAATCTCCAGAACTCTTTTTATCTAGCAAAACTAAAACTCTGTTCCCATTAAATAACTCTCCATTTCTCTCACCTTCCGATCGCCTCTGGCAATCACCATTCTACTTCCTGTATCTGTAAATTAACTACTTTAGGTAACTTACGTAAGTGTACCTCATACAATATTTGTTATTTTTGTAACTGACTTATTTCACTTAGCATAATGTCCTCAAGATATACCCATGTTGTTGCAAAAGGCAGGATTTCCTTTTTTTTTAAAAAAAAAAAAGCCTGGATAATATTCCATTATTATTACAAACAATGTATTGGATATCATGTGTTCCAAACAATACATATATTTTGTTTATCCATTCATCCATCAGTGGATACAGATGGCTTCTATCCTTTGCCTATTACAAATAATGCTGCTACAAACATGGATGTACAAATATATCTTTGAGGCCCTGTTTTCTTTCTTTCTTTTTTTTTCTTTTCTTTTTTTATTTTTATTGTGAAATAAACATTTAAAAAAAATTAGCTTCAGGTATACAACACAGTGCAATAGTTATACTTTTTACCCCTCAAAGTGACAACTCCTCTCCCCCCAATTCTCCACACCACTCCTCCCCCCCATATCATACTATCTATTACAATTCCTTTGACTCCCTTCCACCATATAATCCACATCCCGTGACTATCTATATATTCAATTACAGTTGGCATACAATATTATACAAAATCAGCTTCAGGTGTACAGTGCAGTGATCAAGCCTCTTCTCTATCCATGAAGTGGTCTCCCTAACAAGACATGTGACCATAACACCCCACAAAATATTTACAACATTATTATATTCACCGAACTGTCTTTCATATCCCTGTGGCAATATTGTAGTTCCCTATTTATGCTGTCTAATGCCTTCCCCTTCTCCCTCATCCCCACCCCCCTCCCAACTAGCAACCCTGTTTTTCCTCTGTATCTATGAGACTGTTTCTGTTTACCTTGCTCATTCATTCAGTTTTACAGATTCCACATATAAGTGAGATCATATGGTATTTGTCTTTCTCCAACTAACTGATTTCACTTAACATAATAGTCTCTAGGTCCATCCATTTTCATTCTTCTTTATAGCGGAGTAATACTCCATTGTATAAATGTACCACAGTTTCCTAATCCAGTCATCTACTGATGGGCATTTCGGTTGTTTCCAAGTCTTGGCTATTGTAAATAGCACTGCAATAAACATAGGGGTGCATATATTTTTTCATGTATGATCTTTTTAATGAGATGCTGAATTCGGTTTGCTAGTATTTTGTTGAGAATTTTTGCATCTATGTTCATTAAGGATATTGGCCTGTAGTTTTCCTTCTTTGTAATATCTTTGTCTGACTTAGGAATCAGGGTGATAATGGCTTCATAGAAAGAGTTTGAGAGCCTTCGCTCCTTCTGTATTTTTTGGAAAAGTTTGAGGAGAATAGATATTAATTCTTTTTCACTGTTTTGTAAAATTCACCTGTGTAGCCGTCTGGCCCAGGGCTTTCCTTTGTTGGAAGATTGTTGATTACTGATTCAATTTCTTTAGCAGTAATCAGTCTGTTCAGAGTTTCTGTTTCTTTTTGGTTCAGACTTGGTACATTGTCTGAACCAAATTTATCCATTTCTTCCAGATTGTCGAATTTGTTAGCATATAGTTGCTCATAGTATTTTGTTAAAATTTTCTGTATTTCTGTGGTATCTGTTGTCACTTCTGCTCTTTCATTTCTGATTTTATTAATTTGGATCCTCTCTCTGTTTTTCTTGGTTAGTCTGGCTAAGGGTTTGTCGATTTTGTTTATCTTTTCAAAAAACCAACTCTTGGTTTCATTGATCTTTTGTATTGTTTTTTTGTTCTCTATTTCATTTATTTCTGCTCCGGTCTTTATTATTTCCTTCCTTATACTCCCTTTAGGCTTGTTTTGCTGTTTTTTTTTTTCGAGTTCCCTTAGGTGTAAAGAGAGTCTGTTGACTGGAGATTTTTCTTCCTTCTTTAGGTAGGCCTGCACTGCTATGAATTTCCCTCTTAGGACAGCTTTCACTGCATCCCAGAGATTTTGGGTCGTGGTGTTTTCATTTTCGTTTGTCTCGAGGTATCTTTTGATTTCCTCCTTGATCTCATTTTTGACTCACTCACTATTTAGTAGCATGTTATTTAGCCTCCATGTATTTGTAAGCTTTCCAGATTCCTTCTTATAATTGATTTCTAGTTTCATAGCATTGTGGTCAGAGAAGATACTTGATAATGATTTCAATCTTCAATTTGTTGAGACTTGTTTTGTGGCCCAACATGTGGTCTATCTTGGAAAATGTTCATGTGCACTTGAGAAGAATGTATATTCTGTAGCTTTGGGGTGAAATGCTCTAAAAATATCAACTAAATCCAGCTGGTCTAAAGTGTCATTTAAGGCCACTATGTCCGTGTTGATTTTCTGTCTGGAGGATCTGTCCATTGGTGACAATGGGAGTCCCCTACTATGATAGTGTTACTGTTGATCTCTGTCTTTATGTCTGTCAAAATCTGTTTTATATATTTAGGAGCTCCTATATTGGGTGCATAGATGTTTACTAGGGTTATGTCCTCTTGTTGAATCAATCCCTTTATTATTATGTAGTGCCCTTCTTTGTCTTTTATTGTAGTCTTCATTTTAAAGTCTACTTTGTCCGAAATAAGTATTGCTACTCCAGCTTTTTTCTCATTTCCATTTGCATGAAATATCTTATTCCATCCCTTTACTTTCAGTCTGTGTGTGTCTTTTGATCTGAGATGAGTCTCTTGTAGACACATATGCATGGCTTCTGTTTTCTTATCTACTCAGCCACTCTGTGTCTTTTGATTGGATCATTTAGCCCATTCACATTTAAAGTGATTACTGATAGGTGCATATTTATTGCCATTTTGTTATTTGTATTC
This sequence comes from Aselliscus stoliczkanus, assembly GCA_033961575.1. Taxonomy (NCBI): domain Eukaryota; kingdom Metazoa; phylum Chordata; class Mammalia; order Chiroptera; family Hipposideridae; genus Aselliscus; species Aselliscus stoliczkanus. Next base: position 111,875,845 of record CM066730.1, read on the forward strand.
CTGGTCTCCCTGGGTTAGCTTGTTTTCCCCTTTCTTCTGTTTAAAAGCCCTTTTAACATTTCCTGCAATGCTGGCTTGGTAGTAATGAACTCTGTAAGCTTATTCTTTTCTGAGAAGCTCTTTATCTCTCCTTCAATTTTAAGTGATAGCTGTGCTGAGTAGAGCAATCTTGGTTGTAGACCTTTATTTTGTGTCACTTTGAATATCTCCTGTCACTCCCTTCTGGCCTGCAGAGTTTCTGAAGAAAAGTCAGCTGTTAGTCTTATAAGGGTTCCTTTGTATGTAAACTGCTGTCTTTCTCTTGCTGCTTTTAGGATTCTGTCTTTGTCTTTAAGCTTTGCCATTTTAACTATGATGTGTCTTGGTGTGGGCCTGTTTGGATTCAGCCTGTTTGGAACTCTCTGCACATCCTGGGCTTGTATGTTGATTTCCTTCACCGGGGTAGGGAAGTTTTCAGTCATCATTTCTTTAAATACGTTCTCAATCCCTTGCTTCTTCTGTTCTCCTTCTGGTATTCCTACGATGCGAGGTTGTTGTGTTTCATGTTGTCCCAGAGGTCTCTTCAACTATTTTCATTCTTTTTTATTCTTTTTTCTTTTTGTTGTTCCAGCTGGGTGATTTCTGCTATTTTGTCTTCTAATTCGCTGATCCGCTCCTCTGCTTCATCTATTCTACTGGTGATTCCTTCGAGTGTGTTCTTCATTTCAGTTATTGTATTCTTTAGTTCTAACAGGTTGTTTTTTTATGGTTTCCCTATCCTTCTTTATGTCCTTGCTAAGTTCCTTAAACATTCTTATCATCAGTGTTCTAAACTCTGTCTCTGAAAGTTTGGATACCTCTGTTTCATTTAGTTCCATTTCTAGAGTTTTCTTCTGATTTTTGGCTTGGGACATGTTTCTTTGTTTCTTCATATTGGCTGTCATTTTGTGAATGCTTCGATGTATTAGATAGATCACCCAGAAAGAAGAGAGAAGAAAAAAAAAAGTGGTGGTGGGGCTCTCCGTCCTTTTTAATTTGCAGACCACTTGCTCAGCAATGGAGAGTCTCTGGATGATTCAGCACCAGCTATTGGGGGAAGAGCTTAACATGTTATGCCCTGGCTTCCCCCTCAGGCTTGCAGTGAGCTTTCCACAATTAGCTGCTGTATGCTCTGGAACCGTGCTCATGGTTCTCTATGCAGGGCAGGAAGCAGGGGGTGGACGCGTGGAAGTCGGCTTGCTGCGAGGCTGGCGCCACTGCCAGGTGGTCTTCTACGGCGCCCAGCCCCTGACTTTCTTGTGCTGCCGGCCGAGCGCCCACACTCACCTTCTGACGGTCTTGAGGCTCTAGCATCTTCTCGAGGCCCTGTTTTCAATTCTCTTGGCTATATACCCAGAAGTGGAATTGTTAAGTCATATAGTAATTCTATTTTTAATTTTTTTTTGAAGATTTTTTTTAAATTAGGGAATTGGGGTAGGGTAACAGCGTTGGGGAATCGGGGAAGGGGAACAGACAAGTTGCTGTCTTTTTGTTCTTCAGTCTAGTTGGAGAGGACGTTGCTTCACTAGCCCATGTTGGTATCATCCTTGCGCTCTTCCCGGATGAGGTAGATTGATCGCCGGGGACTGGATGGTTGCTCACAGCGGCTATTGGCAGCTCACGCTGGCTGCCGGCCACTCACTGTAGCCTATGGCAGCCCACTGCAGCAGGGGCTGCAGCCTACACCGTCGCTGGGGCTCACACAGCCCAGCTCCAGGTGGATCTGTTGTTAGCTGTAGAGGGCAGTGTCACTGGCCCTCATATGTGGGATCTGAACCGGGGCCACTGGCATCCCAAAACCAGCCCTTAACCAATGCGCCACTTGGCCAGCCCTATTTTTAATTTTTTGAGGAACCGTCGCACTGTTTTCCATAGAGGGTGCACCATCTTACATTCCTATCAAATGGTGCAAAGGATTCCATTTTTTCCATATTTTCACCAACACTTGCTATTTTCTTCTTTTTCTTTTTTTGATAATAGATATCCTAATGAGTATGAGGTAGTATTTCATTGTGGTTTTGATTTGTATATCCATAATAATTAGTGATGTTGACCACCTTTTCATGTGTTTGTTGGCCATTTGTATTTCTTCTTTGGAGAAATGTCTATTTGGGCATTTTGCCTGTTTAAAAAAATCTCTTGTTGCTGCTGTTGTTGAGTTGTTGGAGTTCTTTATATAGTTTGGAAATTAACCCCTTATAAGATACATGATTTGCAAATATTTTCTTCCATTCTGTAAGTTGCCTTTTCACTGTCAAGTGTATCCTTTGATTCACTCTAGTTTTAAATTTTGATGTAATCAATTTATCTATTTTTACTTTTGTTGCCTGTCACACATTTTAAATAGTTGAAGAAAATTAAAAGAAGAATAATGTTTTGTAATACATGAATATTATGCAAAATTCAAATGTAACATTCCATAAATAAAGTTTACTAGAACATAGTCATGTTCATTCATTTATGTATTGTCTATGGCTGCTTTCATGTTACAAGAGCAGAGTTGAGCAATTGGGATAAAGACAGGCTTCTAAAGCCTGAAATATTTTCTATCTGGACCTTTAAAGAAAAAGTTTACTTATCCTGTATTAGACCATAGTTTGTATCTTGTTTTGTTCAAGGCCCCAGTGCATCATTTTAGGTAGATTACGGATTGCTAACAGGAGACCCACCCACTCATGGTGTATTTAGGCAGTGAGGTAGAACTTAACAGAAGTAAGGGGGCCGCATGGCACAGATACTGAGGCCTTGGAAGGTGCCTCTTACCCTAAAGGTGCACACTGATCTTAGAACTGTGCGTTTCCCAGAGTTGAGAAACCTGCTGCTATCTTGCTACAACACTACCCTTTAAATACAGGGCCTCTGTTACCATCCTAGAAAAACAAAATTGACAATCAGTGTGCTACTGTAAATGGCAGTTTTTATAAGCACAGAGCTATCCTGCTTCTCAACCAAACCTGGCATTAAGAAGAATATATACTAATTAAGTGGAGGAGGCAGAGCCTGAGCCAGGTGTCCCTGACCAAAATCATTGCTACAGCTTTTCTGTGTCCTGAGAGTGATTCTCTTGAAGATTCCCCCTTCAGCCCCACCCCCACACTTTACCAAATCCTTTAGGTGAAAGTTTTAGTGCTGAGTTGGGTCTGAGGACACTTCTCTGCACCTGGACACTCTAATTCTTTCATATTTCTTAGCAGATGTGTACTTGTGACATTGGGTCTACATAGGTTGCTTATCTTAGAAAACAAAGCAGAAGTCTAACACATTTAGTAAGGGTTGTTGATTGTAAGCCACATAATTCACTCTGGCTCCTTAAAGCAGAAAATGATTTATTAAAATATATGATGTAGCTCACAAAATCTCTGAGAGGGACAGAGAACTGTGTAGCCTGGGAAAGTGGCCAACCACCTTGGGGAACTGTTCTAGCAAACACCATGGCAGGCTGCCCTCCATTTAGCACTGATTGCTCTGAAACCGGACCCCAGAAATTCTGCTCCAGCCACCGTACAAGAAGCAACACCTTTTCCATAGTACTTTTTAGAAGAGCATATCTTCCCATCCATAACTGTTTCTTCATATTGCTTGTTTCTGCATTCAGGTTTATCACATTGGTGAAACCCACATCACAGCCCCTAACCACCACTGCAGAGGAACCTGGGGAAGTGCAGTGTTTAGCTTTCCAGGCTTTGGAACAGAAGAATGGAAACAAAAGGGGGAATGGAATGGTTTTAATTAAAGCAATTACCTATCTGTCATGTCTAATATTTGGAATTCTTTGTTTAGCATTATCATTGAAATATCAAATACATAAATGATCTCAACCATATAAGGGAGACTCACACAAGCACTAACTCTGCTCTTTAAATCAAGATGTATGAACATGAACACAGATAAGCACATAGAGAAGAAGACATATAGACAGGAGAAATGTAGATTGTTGATAGATGACCTAATGTTGTCAAGTATTAAGCACATTTGAAAACTAGGTTTATAGACAGTATTGGGAGGAAGTTTTGATCTCTTTTTGGAGGAGTTCTGAAAGAAAAAAATCTATGGAGGCAATGGGATTTCAGAAAATGTTTGGCTAAGGGAAGAGCATGCTGGAGAACATGAGGGGTATATGAAAGAATGGAGCATATAACAACCAGGACTCAGAGGCTAAAGCGGAGGATTGGGCCAAAAGTATGCTTGGCCTATGAGGAGCAATGGGAAAAGACTGGGGAAATAGAATGGCTTCTGGGATACGTAGTTCTTTTAAATTTCTCAGAAGCACCCATGCTACCTATCCTCTCTGAGAACTGATCAAGTTGCTTAACTCTGTAGGGAATGAGTTCTCTAGCAGTTAAGAAGAGTAACATTAATTGGATATTTCCAACACACTCTCATTGGAGCAGCTCCCTGGTTTGGGGTTCATTGTGCTTGGAGATATGTGTTTATTGTTCAGTTTTCCCCTTTGGTGGGATGAAAGAGAACATGATCTCATCTCATGCCAGCTACACTTCTGCACTCTCATTTTCAGATTTCACAGCCACATTTATCAAGTTCTTTGTGGCTTTCTATATCAACACTTTAACTGATCATGTTGAGCTCAGTGGGGGAAGGTTGGGCCTCATCTCTTGTTAAGTGCCATTTGGTGATGGTTGAGCCTTTGGCATGCTTGTATGTGCAACAGCAGTGATGAGGAAACTTAAGATGGCAGATGCACTATAAGAAATTAGCAACGGCAAGCAAGACCTGCTGTTTTTGTTTCCTGGGCCAACTCTTTATGTAAATCACAAAAAGTACCCTTCTTAAGTAGCATCTGTTGGAGGATAGGTACAATGTTTGATTTCATTCCCTGGATATGTAAAACAGAGCCCCATTCATTGTTCCTTCTCAATTTCCTATATTTTATGACTTTTTTTTCCCACAACATCTACTCAGTAATTTTTGTTTTTGTTTCTGTTTTCTGATTTTGCCTTTATTTTTTTGTTCTAGATGATTGTAAAATTAAACTGGGTTGAAAAGAGGAGGGTTATTTAAAAAAGGTTCACAGACAAACTACTAGTCTTTAAACTGTTACTGATCTGAGATGGGATAAAAAGCTGGCTCCACAATGTAAACCTACTACATTACTAATCATACTGTTTAGCTCAGAGGACATTTTTTAAATTTATGTTTTGGTAGCAAGACTTTCTCAATGAAGAAAGCAGTGTATTGATGTACTTTTGGGTGCACGTTCCGTGTCTTGTTGCAGACCGGCATTTGAGTTAACACTGATATAATGTAAATCTGTTGGGTTTTTTTCCCCAGAATTTTCTACAAATGTTAGGCCACTATGAATATAAAATGACAATCTAGAACCTATATTACTACTTTAGTTACTTTGGACTTACAGAGCATCATTTTCTTTTAAAAGAGACTCAACCCAAAATACTCCTTAGGGAGAATGGCGTAAAAAGTCAAAGGAATTTCCATGTGTTGAGCAAAGACATTGAATCAAAGGCAATCTGTTGAGGTCAGGGACTCTTGTTTGTTTCTTTGAAAATATTTTTTGCACATTCCTGCCCAACCTAGCAACCTAGCATCTCACAGAGGTACCTGCATAAGGAGGATAACTCACTAAGAATTTGTTGAGTGGAATCCTCTCTTCTTCACATCAAACTTTTTCTGTGTTTTGTTTGAAGAAATTTAAATTAGCTAAGTCTCTTTGGGAAGCAAGCGGCCCCGATTCAGTCCCACATATGAGGGCCAGTGATGCTGCCCTCAAAAAAAAAAAAAAATTAGCTACGTCTGTGCTCTAGTTCCTGGAGAAGACTGGGGAGCATGCAGGGACTTGTATCCCTGACAACACCTCTTTACCCGTTGCCAGGCAATGGCTGATGGGTCCTGTGTAGGACCCATCTTTGTTTTCATCATCCTCTCAGTGTAAGAGAGACATTTCCATCAGAAAACCTTGCAGTTTTCTCTTTCTAACATTTAACTTCCAAGCAGGAATCATGGGTGCCCTTAGCCCATCTTTTAAATTTTCTTCAGTGATTTTTAAAACTTAAAGTCAGCATGCTTGAGATTCTGGCAGTTCTTTTTTTAAAAAACCCAAACTCTAGCAGAGTGGAAAAATAAAAAAACTTGACAAAGTAAAATAATCAATAGCAAGTTGGTGAACCTTTAAAGAGTATTAATTCAATCGGATAAACTGCAGTTAAATAACTTTTATCAAGCAAACTGGGTTAGATGGTTAAAAGCAAGAAAAAAATTCTGAAAACATACAGTGAGTAGTAGTTTATGTGTCAAGAAAACTGAGAGAATTTTTGAAGCTCTGATGTCTAGCAGATAGCACTTAAATCATTTTTCTCCAAACTTCAGTCGTAATACTTCAAAGAGTTATAGCCATAATACAAATTTTTAGACTAAGAAGTGGTGTTTGAAGTTATTTTATAGGATTTTGCTGTAAGGGCTCCAATTGATTTGTAGTAAGATAAAAGAAGAAAACTTTATTTTCGAAGCTTTGTCGGAAAAAGCTTACCTTCCATTGGTTGTTCTGCCAATATGCCCACAGGGCATGATGATGTAGATACTGATATTATATGCCTGTATGAACTGAGCTGGGTTTATACCTCCTGCTGTTTGTGTTATGGTTAAAATCTGTCACAAAACTGGTGGTGATTTATTAAATGTTTAATGAAGGAAGACAAAAACTTCAATAACTACAAACAGAGAAGTAGAACATCACATTAAAATATAATCATTCACATTACATTTCTATTTTTCTTCCCAATTTTCACTTGCTAAAAATGATAAGGGCACATTTGGAAATCCAGATAGCATAAAGAGACTATTGAGAAGTACCTACGATGTTAACAAACGATATGCTTTAGTTTTATGCTTTGCTTTTTTTCCCTTTCTCCATAGGAGAGAAAGAAGAAGAAAAAAACTGTTCCAGAAAAGCTGAGAATATGCAACCCTTGCTTACTAATAACTTCCCTATTATATTTTCTATTACTAGTATACAGAATACTTCACTATCCATGTAAAAATAGGTGCCAGATTTGAAGTGTGGAATTAAATATACTATATCTCTTTTATGGTATTCTATTTAAATATTGCTCTAATGTACTTTCCCCAGTTCATAAATATGGAACAGTAAGACAATCATAGGCATGTCTGAAATTTTGTTTTTAAAATAGATTCTGTTTTTCCCACTCTAGAATCTAAGATGCCATTTTAATTGAGAAAAGGGGGTTTCATATTGCTTACTTCACTGCTTGTATGTCCCAAGGTAATGTCCATTCTGGGAGTGTGCATGTGTGCACATGCAGGGCAGTTGCTATTTTCATCACATTAATATATTATATATACTCGTATTAGTTTCCTCTTGCTATATTTTTTACCCCCTTTCTTCCCTTTCTCTCCCTCTCCTCTAAACTATTTAATGGCTTTGCAGTATCAAGTGATTCCTTATGCTTATTGATTCTGATTTACTTAGTCCTTATAATACAGATTTATAGACTAAGTGAAGATGAAATTTTGAAAATTCAGAAATATTGATTTTCTTATAAGCATAAAATTCCAATATGACTATAAGAACTTCTTGTTTGCATTAACATTTCAAAAAGGTCTTGCCATTATCAGATACAGCCTGGCATACTTGAGGGTAATTTCTCCATGGAGTTGGTTGATATGGACTCAAAACATATAATCCAATAAAATAATTAAATGATCTCTTTGAGAGAAGGATGTCCTAACAATTGGTTGATTGGCTGATTTTTTTCACTTTTTAACTGTTCTCTCCCACATTTAATAGATATAGACTGCATAGTGACTCTATATAGTTTTAGCTTATAAAGTTTTATTTCATTCTCTCATTCACTCAGCCATCCAATGATCCATCCATCCACCCATCCACCATCCATTTTTTTCATTAATTCACAAAACAACTGAATAGCTACTCTGCATATCCTGTAGAGAGAACTGGGAAAATAGCAATGAGAAAAGCAGATATGGTCCCTGCCCTTGAGGAATTTATGATCTAATTAAGGAGACAATAAACTCAAAAACAATTAAAAGTTATTAATTTTATGAAAGAAGCAAAGTGTTAGTATAATAATTTGGAATTCCTTTAGATCAATTGAAATAAGTTGACTCATGTTATATCACAAGGGCTGATAATTGAACCACAAAGTCAATTGTCACATAATGATATTTCACTAAATAACAAGTAATATTTATGAATTTGATTATGTCTGTTGTCTTAGCATATCAAATAAAATCAACCACATAACAATCTGGCCAATTCATCACTTAATGATCTAAAAGCTATTGGTCAAGTTTAAATTATTTTTTTCTTTTGCTTTTTTACATATTTTGTGACTGTTTCTTGCTGGAATCAATATTTCTTTTTTTCCTCCAAAGATTTCACTGGGGAATTGAGGGAGGGGAACAGAGCTGGGGAACAAGCCACTGTCCCTTCGCTCTTCAGTCCAGCTGTGGAGGACATCACCCCACCATCCCATGTTGGTACAATCATTGTGCTCGGCCCCAGGCAAGGCAGGTGGGTCGCTGGCCACTGCACGGCCACCCACGGCAGTCCCTGACAGCCCATGTTGGCTGCAGCCCAGCTCCAGGTTGAGCTGTTGTTCACCATCTTAGCTGTAGAGGGCTCAGCATGACTGGCCCCAAAGTGGGAACTGAACAGGGCCGATGCCTCCCAAAGCAGGCATCCCAAACCAACTGCCGACCAACGCGCCAGCCCTGGAATCAATATTTCTTGATATTTTAAAGTGTCACCATTTCCAAATAAATTGGCATTAACTAAAATTATTGTTACTTAAAAATTAAAACTTAAACTATTCACCATTTATAAATGAACCTTGGAAATCACTTTAAAGTAATAATGAATTACTATATTTTGTCCTCTAGTTCTTCCCAAAACAAAACTACTTACTATCTATAGTTTGGATCTAACTTAATCTAATCTAATCTAATCTACCAGCGATGCCAAAAAATGTATACAAGTGGACATCTTGGTCAACATTGCTCAAGCAGTAGTTCGCCATAATCAGAAGTGTCTGGACACTGGTGGTAACCACTTTGAGCACCTCTTGTAATTGCAGAAGTCAAATGTGACCTGTATTCATCTTTTGTTATCGGTATATATTGAATATAACAATTTTAATACAGTTTTCCTTTCTTGAAATGTGTATACATTTTTTTAGCACCCCCTGTATATGTGTATATTTATAAATCTCACATTGGGAAAAGTGCTTTGGTCATCATGTGAAATCGTTAATTTGCTTATTAGGTGAGGAACGGAGCGATGGAGTTGGCTGGTCTGTGACACCGTGTTCGTAGGCCTGGTTTCTAACACTGGCTTCGCTACAACTCTGAAAAACTATAAGGAAGCAAATTCATTCAACTCAACAAATTCTCAGCAAGAGTTTATTTAGTACAAATCTTTACACAAGTTGATCTATCATAAGGACATTACCATTTATTTATGAGGCAAAACAATATCATTAATATATGATGGAATAAAATCAATCATAAGGAAGGATCAGCTAGGGATTATCATTGTTAAAATGATATATAATTCATAGGGAGATGAGTAAATCTAAAAAAGCTTCACACAGAAGCCAGCATGCAAAGTGGGCCTTGAATGTAGATAAAAGTTGAATAAGCAAAGATGGATAAATGGAGGTTTCCTGGGAGATAGCAAAGGAATGGAGGCAGGAAAGTGCGTGTCACCTTCAGTGACTTGGAACTGTATGCACAGCAGAATAAAATTTTTAGCATCTCTTCTCCCCTAGTATTTTAGCATTCCCCTTTTCTCCTTGTGTATTCAAACCCAAAAAGTGGATTTTGATTTTTCTCTGACTCTAATTGTCCTGCACTAGTGCAAGAGAATACAGGATCAACTTTGATAAAATGTACCACACATAGGTGCTCAATAAATACTTGTCCAATAAATGAATAAAAGAATGAATGCCTATTCCCCATCCCCTCCTCCTCTGCCTTCCAATTTCTTCTTTTTGGCCCTGAGAAACCAGCAGCTCAAAGGTCTTAGCAGCAGGAAAGTAATTCAGAAAAATCATTTTACAGCGGGACCTCTTAGCTCTCAGTCCCAGTGAAAGGTACCTCATTTGTGACAGCTTCAGGTTATGCTAAAGAAGGATTCCTGCCTTGTTCCTGAGGTACTTCTCAGTGAAGCTGAGAAAGTTTGCAGTTCATCACATCTCTTTCCTTTGTCACTGCCTGTGGCTACTGTGGAAATAGCTAAGGACGCTACAGGGAAAGCAAGCTAGCCAAGGGGGAAAACAAAGGCAATTGTCTTGGGAGAGTTCTATTTCACTCATTTAGGAAAAAAGAGACCTCTTGCTTCCTGAGGTTGCAGGGTGACTTTCACCTGGACTCTCATTTGATCAGCCTGGACTCATGGCCTCCATATGTCTGATAGGATAATTCTGCACCATCCTAATATAGCAGGCACGTATGCCCAGGGGGGCTAATGACACTTATAAAATTATTTTTTGTAACACTCATACACTATTACAGTATTTCTAAACATTTTAAATTATTTTCATTTGCCTTTACTTTCCACTCAAAAATGGTTTCCACCATATTTAATCACATTCTGCAAAGAGTGGATTTGAGAAATTATAGAACTTGGTGATGATTATCCCTAGCCTTGGCATTCATATCAAGGTTCCTGTCCTGCCAGGATGTTACAGTGCTGCCAGGAAAGGCATTTGCTGTTTGTCCTTATCTCTGTGGGGTTCTCACCAAGCACCACTGAGAACAGCTTATTCCTCCATTTCCTTCTCTGACAACATTGGGGTTTTGAGTGGATATATTGCCAGGTTTTCCCATACTGAGTACCATACTCAAACAATTGGAGCTAAAGACACCCTTTCATATTATACTTTGGCACACTTTATTGGTATGTGCAAGTACTTTTATGCCTTGTTAGGAGGTGGAATTTTTAGAAAGGCGCCATATTGCTTTTAAATACCTTCTGTACTTCACAGATTTATCATCATAATTGCCCAAGTTGACAGACAGTAAAATTTCAATTTTAATTTGCTTAGCAGTCATAGAAGACAACACATGTGAACTGTTTCTCTGAATAACCTATAATCATTTTGTTATACCCCAGTATTACCCTTCTCAGAAAAGGAAGCAATCTATAACAAGACAGCCTGTTGAGCCTGCTAAATGAGCAAAATGGAGCTTAATTAAAAGATCTGTCTTGGCAATAAGGGAATTATATTTTGTTAGTGTGGTGTGGTGTATGTGTGTGTGTGTGTGTGTGTGTGTGTGTGTGTGTGTACATGTGTGTGTTCTTTTTTCATTATGAAAGATTCTGAGTTAAATGTTTCATAGTTTTATAATTATTTGCAAGCATGATGAATGACATGCTGGGTTTCATAGCATAACCTACATATACTGTTGCATTTTATTTTATCTCTGTCATTAAAAAATGTGGCAGATGATGGTTGACCAGCTATTTTAGAAATCCAGAGCTACATTTTTAAAATCAGAAACACCCACTGCTGGGATAAGAATGCAAATATATGCACCAGTGTTCTTGCTTAGTCCACAGGACATCTAGTGGTAAGCTGAGCAGTAGCAGCAAACTCACCAAGGCTTCGGTAGCGTTTCCCAGCACAAGCACCTTTCTTTAGGAATGCTGGTCTTTTCTGTATTGTACTTGAGGGAAACAGAAAACTGGCCATCTGTCCCAGCTGAAAGGTTTTTTGTTTTTTGTTTTGTTTTTTGTGTGTGTGTGGAAAACAAGTACAAGGTCATCAGCCAGATTTAAATAATCACATGACATCTATGTAATTTGAGTGGAAAGAGGACTTTGAAAGAAATGTATACATAAACTACAGATTATCATGAAAGCAAGTTTTGAATTTTGATATTGTGGTATCATTCTCGTGGGTAACTACTCTTTCTAGACATTGTGATGGACTTTATAAATGATCTCATTTTTTAAATTGTTCTCAGAGTTTTGTTTTCAAAATTTCTACTCCAACTTGGGCATTTTTAATAATACAAAACAATTATTATATTTTATGTAGTTATTATCAGTTATTAAGGGTTTTTTCCTTCAAATATTCATGAATATTGCTTCTAATTTTCTTTCCAAAATGCACTTTTTATATTTAATATGTAGATAAAAATGGGAACTTTAGGAAATGAATGACATGTTGCAACAAATAATATCCAATTGACAGGACAATTTCTTCTGGGTAAATTGCAAGAATTTGGTTTCCCAAAGAGATTTTGGAAATAAATATAGATTACATTCCTTTAATAGCCTTTAAAACCGATATCTAAATAATTATAGACACAAACTCCTATGATGTGGCTATTAGGAGGTTAATTAGGTAATAATGAATGAGATGCCATAGGTTAGCATAGAGTTAGCACAATTGGATTTGTTGCAGCATGAAATAAAGTTGAGTGTTAAAAATTTAATCTTTATGTGCTAATATGCATGGGAAAACCTTGTTAATTATTGCCAAAAGATTCTGTCTATTTCTCAGCACTAACAAATGGGTAATTCAGAAATAGATTATGTTTTGTAGTTATCCACCCAGATTAATTTGACAAAGTTCACAAGACACATGAAAACTATGTAACATGATACTATGAATACTTATGATCTATAACAATTCAGTTGAAATATTATAGTATGGGATATTGATGTCTTAAATAAGTAGGGATTATTTTAATTTGTTTTGACATTTATTTTCTAGTAAAAAGCATTCAAATCTGTGTATAAAAGTATACATATGAGGTGTGATAAAAATACAGTGAATGTTTAAATAAAAAAAATTATTATAGTAAAAGACACATTGCCATTAATCCCCCCCAGGATGCTCCCCCTCTCTTCGAACACACTGATCCCATCATGCTGGCCTTATTATCTTGAGATATTTTCCATCTCTATCCTCCCATTTTGTTGAGAGTTTTTATTATGAATTTTGTCAAATTTCGTCAAATGTTTTTTCTGCATTTATTGACAATATGATCAGTCTGATTTTTATCCTTCTTTTTGTTAATGTGGTATACCAATTTGATTGATGGGTGAATATTGAACCATCCCTGCATCCCTGGAATGGATTCCACTTGATAATGGTGTATGATTTTTGTAATGTATTGTTGAATTTTATTTGCTAAAATTTTGTTGAGGGTTTTTGCATCTATGTTCATCAGGGTTATTGGCCTGTAATTTTCTTTACTTGTGGTGTCCTTGTTTGGTTTGGTATTAGAGTGATGCTGGTCTTATAAAATGAGTTTGGAAGTGTCCCCTCCTCTTCCATTTTTTGGGAAGAGTTTGGTAAGAACTTAGCTTTTATTTTTATTTTTTAGCTGATAAAAATTTATTGAAGAGAGCTTTTGGCACAATGGGTTTGCTAACATTTTACCCTGAATTAATCAGGCTTATATACCTGGTCAAAAGTTTCTACTTCCCCACAAGTGTAACTCTGTCTAAAGGAACAGAGATTATTTTGATAAGTTTACCACTTGGGCAGCAGAGCTGATGAGAAGTCACCTTCCTTGCAGAGAGGCAGGACTGAAGAACAGAGAATAGGGCTGAGCTGAGCTGCACTTTCTCAGTACTTCTCTGAAACTCAACAGTCAGCGTTCTTCCAGAGTAGCTTTTATGAACTGAGTTATGTCCCCTCCCTTAATTCATATGCTGGAGCCTTAACCTCCCATGTGACTGTATTTGGGGGTAGCACCTTTAAAGAGTTAATTAAGGGTAAATGAGTTCATAGGGGTGGAGCCCTCATCCAATAGGGCTGGTATCCTTATAAGAAGAGAGAGAGACAGCAGGGATGAAGGTACACAGAAAAAATGCCACGTGAGGACACAGTGAGAAGGAAGTCTTCTGTAAGTCAAGGGCAGAGGCCCCAGAAGAAACCGATGCTGCTGACACCTTGATCTCGGACTTCCAGCTTCCCAGATTGTGAGGAAATACATTTCTATTGTCTAAACCACTCAGTCTGTGGTATTTTGTTATGGTAGTCTGAAGTGACTAATACAGTAACCAAGGGCGTTATTCCAGTGGCAGTACCTTAATGTGGAAATACTAGGTAAGGGGAATAAGTTTCACTCTAACATGAGCTATTGTTTTGCAAATATTCATTCTGTCTCCTGGACTAGAATATAAAGGTCTCAAGTTCAAAAGCTATATATTCTGCTTCTTCATCTTGGCAAAGTAATTAGCACACATTTACTCAATAAATAATTGTAAATTAATAATGCTTTTTGCAGACTTTTTTGCCTTTTATGTTTTATTATTTTCTTCTTTTCCCTAATTTCTATGTATTACACTAACTGTGACCATCTTTATTAGTAGTTCAAGAGAGTAAATCTCCAACTATAAAGCTCTGCATCTATAGGAGAATGTTAATTATCATGCATTTATATTATATCATTCTGATGAATGTAAAATTTTCATTTAAAGAATTGCAAAGTGAAAGTTAGATAATCTCATTGCAGTTGCCAAAAAAATATAGTTCCTTGAGGGTTTGTGTTCAGTCTTTGACAAGAGCTCATTTACATATTTTAAACAACTTTTTAATTTGAAATATGTTTAGACTACAAAAAAAAAAGTTACAAAATAGTCCAGACAGTTCCCATGTTGCCCTCTCCCACGTTCCTCTTATGTTAACATACTATATAGCTATAGTGCAATTACAGAAACCAGGAAATTATATTGATACAATGTAGTAATGAACCTACAGATCTTATTAGGATTTTGTCAATTATCCCACTAGTGTCCTTCTTCTGGACAACTGCCACATTGCACTTAGTTGTTCTTAATTTCCCCTATTATTCAGTCTTTTATGGTTTTGATGCTTTTGAAGAGTACTGGTCAATCAATTTCTATTTGAAGCTTTCTCATAACTAGACTGAGGTTATACATTTTTGACTAGAATACCACAAATAATGTGACATTCTCAGTGCATCATATCAGGAGGTGTGATGTGAATGTAACATTATTGGTGATTGTAACCTGAATCACTTGTTAAAGGTGCTATCTTACAGGTTTCTCAACTGAACAGTTAACGTTTTCCCCGTTTTAATTAGTGAGTGGGGAGATACCCTGAGACTATGCAAATTATTCACCATATTTTTGACCACTAATTTTAGCATCCATTGATGATTCTTACTTGCCAAAATTATTTCTGTGATGTTTGACTAGTGGTAATTTTCTACTTCCATCATTCCTTTTACTGTTTAATTTTATTTATCTATTTTTAAAAGATTTTTTATTGGGGAGTTGGGGAAGAACAGTATTGGGGAATTGGGAAAGGGGAACAGCCAAGTTGTTGTCTTTCAATCCTAGTTGTGGATGGGGTGCAGCTAGCTCAGCTCCAAGGCCAGTCACCATCTGGCCACCCGTTGGCAGCTCGTGGCTGCTCAGCTCAAGGTGCCCTGTTCAATCTTAGTTGCAGCCCACCATCCCGTGTGGGAGTTGAACTGGCAACGTGTTGTTAGGAGCACATGCTCTCACCAGCTGACTCATCCTGCCACCTATTGGCTGCTCAGTGGCAGCTCAGTTTAGGCACAGCTCACTGGCCCATGTGGTAATCCAACCAGTGACCCTGTTGCTCAGATCTCACGTTCTTAACCAACTGAGCCAGTCACCTGGCCTTCCTTTTACTGTTTTAATTGGAATTCTATAGTAAGAAAGAGTTGCCTCTTCTTATTTATTTATTTATTTATTTATTTATTTATACAATGAATATAAATATGGATTTATGGATATTTCTTTTATTCTATTTGTTATAATTTAATATTATTATTTCTCCTGTTGCAAGGGCCCGTTTCAAAATCATCAAATAGTTTTAAATACATAAATTTTATGTGGGTAAAGTCACTCTTCTAGAGCCAGTTAGTATTAGACTTTGACTTGAAATGATGAGGCTGGTATGTTCTGATGTAAGTGTGTTAGTTTTGAAAAATAAAAATGATAAATGACAGTCTGTGCCCTTGAGGAGTTAGTATAATAATTGCAGAGACAAAAAGATACTCCAAAAGATCCAATGATACTGCATTTATATAACAGCTCAAGACAACAATAGAAGACAAAGCAAGAGACAATCTATATTTGATTGTCAAATGAGGTAGTAAATGTCAAAGCCCTAAATTCTGCCTTTTATGCATATATGTATGTATATGTGTGTGAATATACATATATATATATTATATATATATATACGTATATATATATATATATCTTCTCATGCTTTCTCCCCACTCATCATTTTCCTCATAGGTGAATGCTAAGCATTTATTTATGTGTGAAAGTACAATAAAGTAAATTAATTTGATGTATAAAATCTCTTAATCTAACTTGAGCTACCTCTTTGGCCCTATTTTCTATTTTCTTCTTTAAAATCCACACCCTCATCTCATTTCAGATACATGGAACTTAATTTTCCAGTCTTAACATATTTCTGTGTCTCTGTACATGCTGTTCCTACAATCTGGATTACCTTTCATTATATCTTTAGAAAATTTATTCTCATCCTTTAAAACTTAACTCAGAAATCATCACCTCTCAGAAATAATCTTTAACTCTTTGATGCATACTTGCTTTCTGTCCCAGTGCTGCCATGGTTCTTTATTCATGCATCTGTTTTAGACTTTACGATGCAGTTGCAATTTACCTATCTCCTCCAATAGTCTGCCTCCTCCACTGCACCAGGACCTCACCAAGGGAGTGGTTCTGTCTTACGCAGAATTATGCCTCAACATCTCTCTGGAACAGAGCAGGTACTTGGTAAATGCTTGTTGAATGAATGAATGAATGCACAGTTGAATAATAAAACATTTTACTGATATACCAACTCCTTTACTTCTAAGACAATATTTCAGCATACTTCCCTGAATTGGCAACATCACACATTACCTTTTTGCTATGAGGTACTTTGTCTTAGCTCACTAAATCATATCATTGAGGAGATTTATTCTTTCTTATGAATGTTAGTTCTGGAAATGGTTGAGTTGAATATTCACTAAGTCACCACTTCTCCATGTTTTAACAATGGGCATAGACCACAGGCTCTTAGCATATTGAGAAATGTATCACTTTCCTTGTCAAGCCATTCTGGATTGTATCGAATCTGTTGCTGTATTTAATATTTCAACCTCTGAACATGGGAAGAAGTTAATAGATATGTGCACTTTATTTTGTAAAACACTTGTATCCTGAAAATGTCCCATTCTAACATTAAAGTTTTGTAACTGCAAACTTGAGCGCTTTTAGAATGGACTCTATGGGGTGTTATTTTGCCAAGTGACAATTATTTTCTAATTCAAATATCCTTTAGCATATCTGAGTTTTATATATGAGACTTACTATGCTACATTTTCTTAACAGGAGCTTGTCTAAATTAAAAATGTTATTTGATAAGTGTCTAGAAAGAAAAATCATAATGTAGAAGAATTCTAATAAGAACAATCAATGTAATTTTTAAAACATTGGCTATCTGAGAAAGTTAAGTTTCAAACTATTTCACTGGAAACAAATTTAGGATTTGAAACTCATCTTTAAAAATCAGGAACCCACAGCCTCTACCTATTGGAAAACATTTTATTCTTGTTTAATGGATCCATTTTTCTTTAAACCTAATGGCTGCTTCATTTTGTAGTCTCCACGAAGAAATAAAAACATAATACATAAGATATTAAACAGCTTTCAGCACCTCAGGTACATATAATAAATAAATTTATTTGAAAATTAAATGATTTCCACTGTTGCCCAACATTTGCTTCAAGTACTTGATTCTTTTGTTATTATATATACTATTGAAATTATGTCCAAAATATTTATTTTAAAGAAGTCCGTGTTCAGTTAATATTGCTTCATAACTTTCAACAAATGATCACACTTAGCACATTCATTAGAGTAAATCTGTAAAGTTTCTTGTAGCTTATTCACTTTAGCAGGCTTTAAAAATTCTAACTATCCTCTTCAAATACTGTACACGAGTCTATTTCTACAATGAGAAAGATGTGACAATTCCTCTCCAATATCTTGCCTTTGTGTAGTTGTACTTTGTAATCTAATGACTCAATGGTGAGTTCACACAAGGAGAAAATCTATTTAATGTATCCTGTCATAGAGTAAAAGGCCTGTTTTGTTTAGGGACTAGATACCATATTCTGTGCTTGATACTTGAATGGAAGTGGAATTTGTTTTATCATATTTACAAAGTAGTACTTTGTTGAAGAATGAAAGAATGAAATACTTTCATATAAGCCGTATTTAGTTATCTCTGAGAGGCCTAGACAGTGTCTGTGAAGTCCTCGGTCCCCTGTTATCTATTTGCGTCCCAGGTCACGTGGTTATACTGATTGCAAGAAGGTAAGTAGAATATAAGCATGTGTCTCTGAGTAAGCCAAACTGAATACAGATGACTTGCCAAATTTTATCATCTGGTTTTTCTGTATCTCTTCTTTCCTGCATATGTGACTAATTATTTTCTAGAACACCTTAGGATGAGCTGTGAATGCAATGAGTACTATGAACAAGAATTATAATTCTTTTCTTGTTCATAGAATTCATATAATATATAATATGTTTAGATAATTAGAAAAAGCATATATATATATATATATGCCATATCTATATATACACACACACATATACCTTCATAAAACACACACACACACACACACACACACACACACACACACACACGTAGGTGAGGGCAGCTAGAATGCTAGAAAGGGCATAGGACATGACACCAGAAAATCTGGATTCCAGTGTCACTTCTGCCACTTAAAAACGAGGTCACTCTGGGTAAATGACTACAAGTTCGGTGCCCTAATTTAATAATATTGAATAACAGTATTATCATCTCTATCCTAGGTACATCCTCTGACAGAATTGTAAGAATCAAATGGAATTTTACATGTGAAAGAATTTGTCAGGTATAATGTATTTATGTCCATGTAAGTTAATATTCATTGATTCATTTTTAAGCAGCTACTATGTGCCATACTCAAATGTGTACAAGATATAGTTCTCACACACTCTCCTGCAGATAACCTCATCTAAATGGAGGTGTGTCAGAAACAGAAACTTAAAAGCAGTGTAATAAGCCTGATATTCAACTCCATTTGGTATAAATTATTTTGAAAATACAGAGAAGGGGCTCATATAGCTCAGTGTGTGGGAGTAGGGGTACTAGGAGTTTTCTTAAAGGACATGTGTGGGCTCAACCTTAAAGAGTGAAAAGGAGTTAAAGGGGTAAAGGAGAGTAGGAGAACAAATGGCATTCCAAGCAGAGAAACAGCATGAACACATAGGAAAACCCCAAACTGTGTGAGACATTGAAAAGCATTTCATTATTGTTGGATAGTAAAAAAATAAGGAGAGTCAGGAAGTGCTGAGATATAAGTAAGGAACTGCTCAGGGTGAGCCTTATTCTGGAGGAGAATGGAAAAAAAGTGAACAAGCGGGAGAGTTGTATGGATAGATTTCTGCTTTAGACAACTCTCCCTAGGGCTGTGCTATGTATGATGGATTTAAGGGGGATAAAACTGAAGGGAGGGAGACCTGCTAAGAGGCTGTTGCCATTGAGTAAGTAATGATTTCTCAGCATTGGCACTATTAACAGTTGGGTCTAGATAATTCTTTGGTATGTGTGTGTGTGGGGTGCTGATCTGTGTCTATAGGATGTTTTGCAGCATCTCTGGCTTCTCCCAACTAGATACTAGAAGTATCCACTCTCCACCCCCAGATATGACAACCAGAAATGTCCTCAGAGTTGCCAAATATCCTCTGGGGCTCAATTGCCCTGGTAGAGAACTAGTGGTCTGAGTAAAAGTTGTGAAGTGTCACTCTAGCACTTGGTAATTGGTAATAGGACTACAGAATAGACAACAGACTCCAGAAGGGTTTAGGAGGTAGTATTGACAGCTGTCAATGATTGATTTGTTGGAGAGGAAGGAAGAGGGAAGAGTCAAGAATGACTCAGATTTTTAGCTTTGTTAAGTGTGTGGATGGTTATGTTCCCAATAAGATGTATAATAAAGGAGGATGGCAATCTAAGTGAATATGGCCTCTCTCAATATTTTAGCAACAAGGATGCCACTGGGATCCTTTCTTTCTTTCTTTCTTTCTTTCTTTCTTTCTTTCTTTCTTTCTTTCTTTCTTTCTTTCTTTCTTTCTTTCTTTCTTTCTTTTCTTAGTTTCAGGTGTACAAAACAATGCAATAGTTATCCTTTTCACCCCTTACAAACTGACGACCCCCCTCATCCCTGGGGTCCTTTCTTATGTTCAGCACCAGTAGATTTCACAATTATTAAATTTTTATAAATTTTATATATCAACTAGGGTAAGGATGAGGGAAAATTCCTGGGAGAAGAGGAAAGGGGCCATAGAAGACTGTGAAATTGCCTGGTCCTAGAGAATAAGAGAAAGAGATACTTGCATAAACTTTTCCACTTAAGTGGGAACCCAGTAGAGTTCTACTTTTGGACCGCTTCCCTTTAACAGAGAGTTTTGTAGTCAGAGAAAGAATGTGCTGAAAACAGTGCTGTGGATACATTTGGTTGCCCTAGGGAAAGAATTCTCAAAAGTGAAGTCAGGGAAAAGCAATGAAATTGCAGTGAGTTGAGTGTAAATTCAAGATATGATAACTGTAGACTAGATTTTTGTTTTGTTTGGTTTTTTTTTATGGGTTTGGTCAGCAAGAGGGCAAAAAGGGCCTTATGTTAACAAGAGAAGTCTTGAGGCTAAGAGTATATATATATTTTTCAAAATATGAGACATTTGAGCTTGTTTGGGGGCTAAGAGGGTTAGGGTACATGGCAGGATAAAACAAGAGACCCCAAGAATCTGAGAATAAGAATGGGTCAAAAGAACAAATGAATTTATTCTAGAATAGGAAGAGGGACATATCCTCTGAGACTGAAAGGAAGGAGCAAGACATATGTGGTTATTATATTTAAATTTATAGTTAGGCATTCTGGAAGCTGAGGAAGATTATGATCGATGGCTTAATTTTTGCAATGAAAAAGGACTGGGATCACCTGCTAAGAATGAAAGCACTACAAGTCACGAAGAGTGGGATAACTGTGGAACAGAACGGAGGAGGAACTGGCCAAGAATAAACGGAAGAGGCAGAGCAGAGCTGCATTCAGAGAATATGAAATTGTGGTTGCATGGTTTTTCTCAAGCAACAAACTGATGCCTAGGTTTAGAAGCAGAGAAAGTAAATTATAACCGTGATATGAGTTGGGTTTTGCTAAGCAGATATGATGGAAATACTGAAGTATAAGAAGAATCAAAGGTGTTGATGAGACAGTTGTTCAGATGATTGGTCATGAGGTTCAGGATGGGGGAAGAAAGAAGAGTCCAGTTCTGTATTTACTAGCAGTTGGAATCTGGGCAAGCTGCTGAAGATATTTTATGTGAAAAGTTTCTAACATGGTGCCTAACACATAATAGATGCTCACCAAATATTAATTTCCCCTCTCTTTTCCCTTCTAGAAGAAGTAGAAAAGGTAGTGAGTACAGTACCACCAAGCAAGGGGCATATCCAGAGTCTCAGTTTCTTTAACTGTAAAATGGGCATGATAATCACAATCACTCTCCCTCCTGTATCTCAATAAGTCATTATAACTTGTAAAATAATGTGAAATTGTAATCATTGTAAATTGTAAAGTACTAGAGAAATGAAGCTTATTATATAGTAGTCATGTAGATTTTGTGTTTTAATTTTAAGATGGTTCAATAATACCTATGAGTGAAGACATATTCTCTAATGTCATACCTTATTGTCAGAAATTGTTACCAACGTGGAAATAATAGTGGTAGCATGTATTTTGTTCACAATGGTGGAAAAAGTATTACTATCATGTCATGAAACTATTAATATAATCATTATAAATATATGCTAGAAAGTGCAAGATGTGATTTGGGAAATAGATGAGAAGTTTATAATGAGGACCAGTGGACTTATAATTAGCTGCCTTAATTGGTGGGGAGATGATAGGGGAAAGTCTGCCAAGAGGACCTGGGTCAGGAAAGGACTAAATTCATACTCAGGACATCAGTTCTTCTGTCTCAATCCACTCTTAGTAATGGTCACCAGAACCTGTTTTATTCTTACAAGGGAAGTGGTTGCCACTTAAAGGGCAGGAGTAGGGAAAGGATAGATCAGTCCTCTGACAGATCCTTACTTATTACCTATATATAAGTACATCACCTTTAGGTTCCTTGTTGACCTTATGAATAGTGTGATTTTAGGATGTTCAAAGATATTTTTCCACTTGCTTTATGATATTAAGAATTGTCAAAGACCTACAATGGAAATGTCTAGTTAAAATAATAGGTTGAAATTCACCTACACTAAATAAATGAATATTTAATTCCTGTTTGATAGAGGGAAGAACCTGGCAGGGCATAGAACATCTGAAATAGGGGGTAAAGAGGGGAGAAGCCACAGAAAAGGGAGATTGAGAATGCCAAAGACAAACAACTGATTTCACAAGTTGGTCCTTTCTCTGCAGGGTGGGAACCCTGCAATCATCACATGGCTCTGCCACCTCATTCAACAACACCTTTTAAAGTCTGTCTTTGTTATTGAAGAGTTTCATATTCATGGGTTGAGATTATTTCTATTATTATTCCCCTGTTATTATTTCTGTATTCTACCCAGAGTGCAATTCTACCAGAGAATAATCTTAAAAACATTTTTAAAGTCTATAGTCAATCAAGATAATTGTTAGATGACAGAGTCTATTCTATAATAAAAATAGTTATTTCATTGATTGTTAGTAAAATGTATGGCTTTGGGCAAGTTACCTGATCATTCTCGGCTTCCATGTTACCTTGTAAAATTTAAAAACAGAATGAGTTGATTGCTAAAGTGCTTTCTAGTTCTAGATTTTTACTCTTCTATGATATAGAGTGGAAATTGTGTTAGACAATGACAAGATCCAATTTATTCAACAGTTGCCAGCCCAAACATATTGACAGTATATTGACCAAATTGGCCTCAGTCCAAATGATCAGTCTGTGATAAATGATATGGAGATATGAGAAAAAAGATAGTCAAAAGCTTTTCATTGATCTAAGGAGGATAAAAATAAGTCAAATAAAGCCCTTGGAAGAAAGCAATGAAAGGTTCTCTTTCTGAATTAAAGTCTTATCTATAAAGAATAGATTAGTTCTTTCATAGGTACAATTCAGAGCTTACTTGCTGCTCAGTATTTAAGCTGCTACTATAATGAGGAAGGTCATCAAAATATGTTGACTCATCCCAACAGAATATCCAAACCCAGCAAAATAAGAGCACTGCATACTGACAAGTTCAGGATTGTGATTGTTGCTTTTATCTAATAGTTTTAGTAATCTAATGGTGAGTAGCCACTCTAGTTTTCCAGTCATATTCATCTATATAACTGGTTTGCAATTTCAATGAAAAATATCTTTAAGCAACCAAATCTGTAGAGTGATCATTTGTTTGTTTGTTTTTTCCTGCTTAATACCCAATTACACTTGAACATTTTTAGTTATTTTAATAGCTCAGTGACACAGTATTATTCATATAATTGTAAGTACTTCAAATTACTTTTCTTTTGAGAGCTCCCAAAGCATTTTCTCAGTTAGTCCCATGGGTCTCAGAAAAGTTGCTTTCTTTTCTTAGGTCACCATAGAAGCAAGGAAGTCATTTTCATTTTCACATACAATAAATCAATGAACATTTATAGAACACCTATTTTGTTCTGGGCCTTAGGCTAAGCAATGTGGTGGATACAGTAATGAATAAGAGATGATCTCTGCCCTCAAGGCAAGCCAGGCTCTTAGATAAAAAGATACTAAAGAGACAATACAGGGCAGCATATGATAAGTGGTAAATGAGTGGCATGGGAAATAGAAGTTCTAGTGCTTTAGAGGTAGGAAAGATCATTTTGGCTTGAGGTGGTTAGGGAGAGCTTCAGGGAGTGTGTGTGGGAGATGGCCTGGACCTTGGAGGACTGACGGCTTAAGAGGGGTAAGTGGAGCAGGGGAGAGCATGGCAGGTAGAGGAAGTGGAATGAAGAGTGATTAAACTGTGCTGGTGAAGTGACGAGGGAAGCAAGTAAGCTACCTCTGTAGGCTGTCATCAATGTCAGGCCATGCAGAGGACACAGAGGTGGCCGAGGCCTCAGTTGGAGACAGGCATATGGATGCTAGCAGAAGCAACACTGGGAGGGCATAATGCAAGACTTCATTCGCAAGTGTGCTACAGCAATCGTGGGCTCTGGTCCTTGGGCTCAAAGAGCCATAGAGGCCCAGAGATGGGCACCTGGGTGGCTCCCAAGAAGCTGATGCCCCTCAACATGGAGGCAGGACCTTGGACTGGCAGGAGCAGTGCGATCGTGCTCTGCTATGAGCTAATCTGTAAACTTCATCAAGTCATTTATGTAAGTGTGACTCAGGGACAGCCCCTTTCAAATAAGTGACAGTAGTTCCTCAGCTGTTCCAAGACTCTCCAGTGGATGCCTGAAATCGCAGATCATACTGAACCCCCTACATATACTATGTTTTCTCTTATACATAACATACATACTTATGGCAAAGGTTACTTTATAACTTAGGCACAGAGAGAGATTTACAACAATAACTAATAATAACTAATTATAAAATAGAAATATTATTACAATATACTGTAATCAAAGTTACAGGAATGTGGTCTCTTTCTCTCTCTCAATCTCCAGTAATTTCTATGTTTTTAGTCCAAACCTATTCCTGAATCTACGTAACCATCCCATACTTGCAGTAAATGGCTTGCTGTCACGAATTTCAGGTATCCCTTGCTAAATCTTTTAATAGGCCCAATGCTTTCTGGCAAAAACAGATAGCCACTAATCAGAACACGTCTTCTGTTCATGTCTTAAACCCACAAATTGAATACCTTTTCCATCTTAACTAAGTACTTATCATGCACTCTGGTCATAACGTTCACAGTTTGAGGTGTAACAGCAAAACTATCATGATTTTTTTTCCTTTTTTGACATTTCATGGATAGAAGATTCTTTTTTACCGTAGAGCTTGGCAACCTCACCATACAATTGTTTTCTTTCTTATTAAGTCGAAAACTATCACCTTTTCACTTAAAGGAAACACTTTGCGGCTTCTCTTTGTCATATCTGAATTGCCAGCATCACTACTCTTGTTCTTTGGGACCATGATTAAGTAAAATAAAGGTTACTTAAACAGGAGCACTGTGATACCATGACAGTCGATTAGATAACAGAGATGGCCACTAAATGATTAATGGGTGGGAAGTGTACACAGGATGAATATGCCAGATAAAATTCATGTCCCAGGTGGGGCAGAGTGGGATGTTGAGAGATTTCATTATTCAGAACAGTGTGCAATTTAAACCATGAATTGTTTTTTGTTTTTGTTTTTAAGATTTATTTTTTAAAGATTTTTATTGGAAATTGGGGGAGGGGAACAGCGTTGGGGGACCAGGGAAGGGGAACAGACAAGTTGCTGTCCTTTTGTTCTTCAGTCTAGTTGTGGAGGACGTCACTTCACTGGCCCATGTTGGTATCATCATTGCGCTCTTCTCGAGTGAGGCAGATCAGTCACTGGCCTCTGGACGGCCACTCACAGCGGCTCTTGGCAGCTCACACTGGCTGCCAGCCACTCACTGTAGCCTTTGGCAGCCCACTGCAGCAGGGACTGCAGCTATGCCGTCCCAGGGACTCACAGCAGCCCAGCTCCAGGTGGAGCTGTTGTTCACCATCTTAGCTGTAGAGGGCAGTGTCACTGGCCCTCATGTGGGATCCGAACAGGGGCCCCTGGCGTCCCAAAGCAGCTCTTAACCAACGTGCCACTCGGCCGGCCCATGAATTGTTTATTTTAGAATTTTTCATTTAATGTTTTTGAACCACAGTTGACTGACCATGGGTAACTGAAACTGTGGAAAGTGGGGACTGCTATATTTGGACTAGATAATCTCTGAAGTCTCCTTCAGTATTTATGTTTGATGCGTCCCTGTGGAGTAACCATGTCTTTTATACTCTACAATGTAACTAAAGCACTCTTTTTAAAGAGTAAGCTAATTATCAAGGCTTTTTCAATGTTGGAAACAATGAAATTAGTACTTTTGTGTTATTCAAAATAGTAGACAAAACTAAAGCCTCTTTACACAAGGTCTTTACTAAATATAGATGAAACAATGCAGGTTAATGATTAAGTCTACAATCTGGGTTCAAATCCTGATCATTTCACATACTAGTTTTGTGACTTGGAGCAAGTTACGTGACTTTTTTCTTTATCTGTAAAAAAAAAAAAAAGGTGACAATAGCACCTACAAATTATGATTTTCTATAAAAGCATACATGAAAGTGCTTAGCATGGTGCCTGGCATGTGGAAAGTGTTCAATGAATGTTAGCTCTTTTATCATTATTAATATAATACTTTTAGCTGTTGTTGTCATTTATTAACTTTGTAAAGTGACTTTAAGAATTAAGTAACATAGGAATGATATTACCAGGTCATTATAAACCTGGATATGTTGTACGCATTATAGATTGACAAGCAATAATAGAAAGAAACCCAGTAAGACTAGAAATTTGAGGCAGAAAATAACTAAAGTTTAAAGTAGGAAGGAACTAAGTGCCTGGAGATAAATGATTGGAAACATCCAGTGAAGGCAGAAATGCCTCAAAAGCCCTAGAGTCACAGTAAACAGCACCTGGAAACTAAACCTGCAAAGTGATAAGATGATACAGTTCTGGACACCTGATTATTAGAAAGGTGTTAACCAATAAGAAAGGATGGAAAGCAGAAAGAAAGGGCTCAAGGGACTAAAATTGGATTGAAGATTTTTGAAAACTAGACATCTATATCACAGAGTAGCAGACCTGTCTTACAATATGCTTGTCAGGCTTGCAGTTGGGGAAGGGAGAAGCATTGAGGAGGGAAATTAAATGAAAGAGTGGTGGGCGAACGTTCTCTCTGCCGGTATGTAGTGGGATCAATTCAAATAAAGAAAAACATTTCTAATGGCCTGCCTCCCTGTGGATGAGAGAGAGAAGCCATTTACATCCTGTCAGGACAAAGCCCCAGAGAATACTCTGTGCAGACCAGACAAGGTAGTGATTCCATTTACTGTGTAACCATTCAAAATTGCAGCCCTTTCTGCATGGGCACACCACTGTGACACCAAAGAAAGAAGGTCTTGTCTGATTAAGAGGTAATATTCACATCGTGTTTAGAGTAGCACTTGGCAATAATTAAGTGTGATGTAAATGTTCTTTAAAAAATTGAATTTAGAATTTCTGAAAATATTTGTCAGCCAAGTCAGAAATCTTGAGTCTTGCTTCAGTGATGGGCAGACGATTTACTTACCAACTGAGAAGGCAAACATTGTAAAATCTAGCAAAGAAAATTCTTTTGGAAGTAGACTTAGCAATGTTTACTGTGCCGTGACTTAACAATGTTACCAAAACTGGAGGTCAGTTTGTAGGAAAAAACCCTCCCCCATTAGCTAGCAAGCAGAGCAAAAAGTTTTAGGAAGAAAACCATACAAAATTTCATAAGATATCTGTTCAAAAAGAATATTATTACCAGAGCCCTTAAGATGCCCAGCCCCTCTCATCTGTGAAACTTTACTGTTGACCACAACCCTTTGGGTATTTTCTTTGCCCCTGCTCAGCTGCTAACACAGGTCTGTATGCCATCTGTGCCATTGCCTTGGTAATTCAAGATCAATCTACTTGGCATCACCAAAAGAACCACTCTTTTCCATAGGAAGCTATGCTGGACTTTACCTCTGGATCATTGCCAGATCGCATCCATATCGGAGGGAAGTTTGGTTATCAATAGTATAGGTTCTTCTCTCTGTTGCCTTCTTTACCTTCTACCTCAAAGAAAATAGAGAGCTCTGTCCAGGCCTCCCCCCTTCCACCCCATCTCTAACGATCACTTATGGAAATCCCAATGTCCTATGAGTAACTGGACCAGTTTCAAGTTATGCTGTTATGCTGATAGTGGATCAGTCTCCATAGACATTCTTCTAAGGCCACAGAATGCCTACTGTGACTCTATTCAGACTCCGCCTCCCGAGGAGGTCAGTGTGGTAGAAGCTTAGTCAAACAATGAATGCTGATAAATGCCCATAGCGGATTCTTTGTTTACAAAAGACTTTCCATTTGTGTTATTTCATATAATTCTTATAACCATAGGAAGTGGTAAATCAGGGGAGCATTATCATTTCCCTTCTTGTACAGATAGGTAAACACATCTTTAAGTGATTTGCATATTACGCACATATTAATTGGCAGAGCCAGAACTCCAATTGAGAACTTTTGGATGAAAGTTATGGTTATGAGCTTTCTCCTTCCAAGGGTTGACTCTGATGTCCAGACATATAGAATGCATTTTAAAATTTGTACTATATTGATATGTTTTGATGTTCTTCTGATGGCTAAGTTATAATCACTTTCTTCATAATGATGTGGAAGTTTTCTTCTGTAGCTTTAACTTTTAGTGATTGGTTTAGTCCTTTTTTTAACCTTCCATAACTCAGGAGATTCAATACTACTTACATTTATTTATTTTATTGCAAAAATAATAAAATATTGCAAAAGCTTAGGAATAGAAAACATATTTGTAAGTCTTTCACCTAACCTAATTTAGCATTTCCTTTATCACCTTCCAGTCTTTTTTCATACACACAGGTTTTTAAACACAATTGCAATCACAATGTAATTTGATTTTGTATTCTACATTTCACTTAACATGAGAGTGTAAATGTATTTCTATGCTACTCTGCATTATAGCACATTCTGTACCTCAATTTATTCCATATTGTTGGACTTCAAGTGCCTTCTAAATTTTCACTATTATGAACAAGGTTATAGTGAAATCTTTCATCATAAAGTTATTCTTTCATCTAAACATATCCTTACGATAAACTTCAAGAAGTGAGCTCCTTGGTAAAAAAGGTAAGGGTCTTATTTCACATTTTCAATTTTTTTTCCTAAAAATGTATAAAATTTTACTGCAACTGGCAAAGTTCAAGCATGTCTTTCACTGTGCCCTTGTTGATATTTGGAATTATCTTTTACTTTATGCCACTAATTTAAGAAAAAAAAAAAGGCTCCTCAATGTTTTCATTTATGCTTTTCTAAATGCTATCAAGATAAACATTTTCGGACCGGCCGAGTGGCGCATTGGTTAAGAACTGGTTTTGGGATGCCAGCGGCCCCGGTTCAGATCCCACATATGAGGGCCAGTGACACTGCCCTCTACAGCTAGCCACAGCTCCACCTGGAGCTGGGCTGTGCAAGCCCCGGTGACGGTGTAGGCTGCAGCCCCTGCTGCAATGGGCTGCCAACACTACAGTGAGTGGCCAGCAGCCAGCGTGAGCAGCTGGCAGCCAGCATGAGCTGCCAATAGCCGCGATGAGCGACATCCAGAGGCTGGCGACCAATCTGCCTCATCCGGGAAGAGCGCAATGATGATACCAACATGGGCCAGTGAAGCAACATCTTCCGCAATTAGACTGAAGAACAAAAAGACAGCAACTTGTCTGTTCCCCTTCCCCGATTCCCCAACGCTGTTCCTCCCCCAATTAAAAAAAAAAAGATAAACATTTTCTTTTAGTTGTTTAGTTGTTGTATTTTGTTTACTAGTTGAGTTTTGCATCTTTTAATTTCTGATTCCAGAGATAATTTTTATGGCCTGATTTTTATACAGACAGACTATCTGAAAGAATCAGCAGTTACAAGGTATAGGTCATTATTATTTTTTTAATTTGTAATTCCCATTAGAAGTGTCTCCAGTTCTCTGCTAGATTGTAGCAATTACTATGGAGATACCTGAAATCACTAGGTGTGTCTAGTGCATGGTTTCTAGGTTTGATGTGGACCTTCGCTACTGTGGAATGAGCTGCTGATGTGACTTCTGTATCCAAACACTGATGTGGCATTGGTGATGGTGGGGGAGTGATTGACAACAATTTGACTTTTTCCAACCTAAATCTGGTTAAAAAAAATTTTTTTTAAATAGACACTCTAGAAAGCAATTTGTTGTGTAATAGTTAGCACTCTGGACTCTGAAAGCAATTTGTTTTCCCGTGTTGGTTTTGGTTAAGCACAGTTCTTCTCATGTTCAAGTAGGAAGAACTTTCGGAAAATGTTGCCTTTTCTATTGTATTAGAAAACATAAAGTCATACTAAACACACTTTAAGGAAAATAGTCTCTATGTAAAAATGTACATTTTCTGTGATTCATAACATCTATAACACTGATGAATACGGCCTGTTACATGTATCACACTTCCTCATACTTCGATAACTGTGGCACTTTGTTCTTTCCCCTAAAACACTTTCTTCCTGGTTTCCCAGGCAGCCTTCTGTTTTCCTTTAAGACTCTCTTAGTTAGTATCCAATTTTAATAATAGAAATCACACAAGCTAGTTTAAGTAGAAAGGAATTTGACAAATTCACACATCTGTGTAATCACCACTGCAGTAAGATGTATGTTTTCTTCACTTCAAAAAACTCCCTTGTGTCCTCTCCCAGTCATTCCCACACCATCAGCCTAGACAAAAATCTACTTTCTGTCACTATAAATTAGGTCTGTCTTTTCTGAAGTTTCATATGTGTATAGTCATACAGTATAAATTCTTTTGAATATTTTTTTTTTTTGCTCAGTGCAATGTTTTTGAGATTTGTCTATGTTGTGGAGTGTACCTGCAGATAATTTCTTTATATTGTGGAGTAGCATCCTGTTGTATGGATAAATACATTTATCCATGCACCTGTTGATAGATATTTGGGATACTTCCAGTTGGAGCTGTTAAAAATAAAGGTGCACAAGGTAGATATACAAAAGTAAAGTCCTTTTCTATATACCAACAATGAACAAATGGATTTTAAAATTAAAAACACAATACCATATACATTAACACCCTCCAAAAATGAAATACTTAGGTATAAATCTAAAAAATATGAAACTGTGAAACTCTGATGAAAGATATCAAAGAAGAAATAAATAAGTTGAAAGATACTCCATGTTCATGGATAGGAAGACTCAATATTATTAAGATGTTGGTTCATCCCACTTTGGTCTGTGGAATCAATGCAATCCCAATGAAAATCCCATCCAGTTGCTTTACAGATACTGACCAACTGATTCTAAAGTTTATATAAAGAGGCAAAAGATCCAGAATAACCAACACAGTATTGAAGCTGAAGAACAGAGTTGGAGGACTGACACTACCCAACTTTTAAGATTTACTATAGAGCTATAGTAATCAACACTGTGGTATTGGTGAAAGAACAGATAGATGAAACAGAATAAAGAGCTCACAAATAGAACTCATAAATAACTGGTTTGTCAGCTGATCTTTAGCAGACAGCAAAGGCAATACAATGGAGCAAAAACAGTCTCCAATTTTTCTAACTTTTGGTGATTTTTTTATTGTACAGTATTGTTATATGATATCCTGGATATAAATCTTTTGTTAGATACATGTATTATTAATATTTTTATTCACTCTTTGGCCTAGTTTTAATTTTTTAATAGTATATTTTGAAGTTTTAAATTTTGCTGCAGTTCAACTTACCAATTTTTTTCCTTTATGGTTCATTTGTGTTTGTTTGTGATTTAAGAAATCTTTGTAAACCATAAGATCATGTAGATATTTCTCCATTGATTTTTTTTCCCAGAAGTTTTACACCATTTTACTTTCTACAGTTAAGCCTGTGAACCATTTCATGTCAATATGTGTGTGAAGTCAAGGTGGAGATATATATTTTTTCCATATAGATACCCAATTTTCCATCACAAATTGTTGAAAAGACAATTCTTCTCCCATTCAATTATCTTGATGCCTTTGTTGGAAAATCAAATTACCATAAATGTGAGATTTAACTCTTGACATTCTATTCTGCTTCCTTAATTTTTCCTCTAGCATTTTGCCATTACTACACTGTCCTAGCTATTATAACTTTATTATAAGTATTGAACTAAGGTAATTTACATTATTTACCTTTGTATACATTCTTCAAAAAATTTTGGCTATTCTAGTTTCTTTGCATTTTATGTAAATTATTAATAAAAGCTTGTTATTTTCTACAAAAGAAGCTTGTTGCCATTATGACTGGGATTGCATTGAATTTATAGATAAATTTGGGGAGAATTGATATCTTAAGAATATTGAATCTTCCAATCCATGAATATATCTCTTCATTTACTTACGTACACAAATTCTTTAATAACTCTGAACAATGTATTGTAATTTTCAGTATACACATCCTACACTTATTTTGTTAAATTTATCCCTATGTATTTCAAAGTTTTGATGCTGTTGTAAATGATATTTTTACAATTTCATGTTCTAATTGTCTCATACATAAAAATAATTTTTTGGTTAAATAAAAGTTTTTGATTTTTGTAAATTAAATTCTTATCCTATGACCTTGCTAAATTCACTTTTTAGTTCTAGTAGCTTATTTATTCATTTTTTTTTATTCTTTAGGATTTTCCATACACCTGATTATGTCATCGATGAATAGAAAGTTTTACTTTTTTTCCCAAAATGAATTCCTTCTATTTCTTTTTCTTTACTTATTGAACTGGCTAGCACCTCCAGTACATTGTTGAATATAAATGGTAAGAGTGAGCATTCTTATTTCTGATCCTAGTGAAAGCAGAATAAATAGGACAAAAAATGTTACCTGTAGGTTTTTATTAGATGCTTGGTAGGAGTTCATCAATTTTCTTGATTTTTTTTTTTAAAGAAACAGTATTTGCTTATATTGGTTTTCTATAATTTGTCTATTTTTTAACTTCATTGATTTTTGCTATTTTTTTTCTTTCTTTGTATTTACTTAGAGTGTGTTCTTATTTTCCTATCTTCTTAAGATGAATACTTAGATTAATGTTTTAGTTCTTTATTACTTTAAATAAAAGTGTAAAGCTATAAAATTCCCACCTTATACTGTTTTAACTGCATCAAACAAATTTTGATATACTGCAGTAATTTTAATTTAGTTAAATTATTTTTTAATTTTTGTTATAATTTCTTCTAAAGCATGTTTTATTTAAAAGCACACTATTTAATTTCCATTTAGTTGGGATTTCTTAGGTATCTTTTCATTATGCATATCAAATTTAATTTTCTTTGTGGTCATAAAACATACTCTGTATTATTTAAATCATTTAAATTTATTGGAATTTATTTTATTTTATGACCCATTGTATAGCTTATCCTGATGAATGTTCCATGTGCACTTGAGAAGATTGTGTTCTCCTCATGTTGGATGGTATATTTAATATATGTTAGTTAGGTCCAGTTGTTTGATATTGTTGGTTAAATGTTATATGTCCTTACTGATTTTTTTTTTCCATCTATTTGAGAGAGTAGTCAATTTTTGACAGTAGTGTTAAAATCTTCTCTTATAATTGTGGATTTGTCTATAATTGTGGATTTGTTCTATAAAATCTTGCTTTAAGTATTTTGAAGTTCTGTTATAGTATGCATATACATTTAGCAATGTATCTTTTCATTGAATTGTCCCTTATATCATTATGGAATGTTTCTCTTTATCTCTAGTAATATTAATTTTTCTGGTCTATTTTGTCAATAATGATATTTTCATGTCAGCTTTCTTATTGTTTACATGGGAGAACTTGTTTTCCACTCTTTTACTTTTAACTTATCTGCAACTTTATATTTAAAGTAAATTTCTAGTAGACAGCAACACATAGTTGGATCTTACTTTTGGATCCAATCTGACAATAATTATCTTTTACTCAGAGTATTTCAACCACTTATATTTAATGTTATTATGATATGGTTGGGTTTGCAATTACCACTTTGCTATTTGCTTTCTTTTATTTCCGTCTCTTCTTTGTTGCCTTTTCCTTCTTTTCCTACTTTTTCTTGATTAAGTGAGCATTTTTATTATTTTATTTTGTCTCAGCTATTGGCTTATTAGTAGTATATTTCTGATTGATTAATTAGTTAATTAATTTATGTTATTAATCTAGGGTTGGTTTACATCATTAATCTATCACAGTTTCTTTTTTAAATAATTACATACCACTTTACATATAATGTAAACCCATATTACAGTTTACTTTAATTTCCTTCCTTTCATACATTGTTTTATTATTGTCATATATTTTACTTCTGCATATGTTATAGAATATCATATTACATTATTATTATATTACTTTTGCTTAAATTACCCATTATTTTTAAAAAAAATTAAATATGAAAAAATTTTTATATTTACCCAAACATTCATAATTTAGGGTGTTCTTTATTTCTCTGTGAAAATTTTAGCTTCCATTTGGTGTCATTTTTCTTCAGCCTGAAAACTTCCTTTGATATTTTTTTGTAATGCAAGTCTGCTGGTGATAAATTTTCTCTGCTTTTGTTTGTCTGAAAAGTTTTTCTTTTTTTTTTTCTTTTTCTTTTTTTTTTTTTTTTGAGGGCAGTGTCACTGGCCCTCACATGTGGGACCGAACCAGGGCCACTGGCTTCCTAAGCCAGTGCTTAATGAAAAGTTTTTCTTAACTTTAATTTTTAAGGGTTATTTTCACTGGGTATAGGTTGATAGTTACTTTTTTATGTATCACTTTGAAAATATTAATCCATTGTATTCTGTCTTGTATAGTTTCTCCCAAGAAGACTGTGTTAATGCCTATTTTTATTCTCCTGTATATAACATGACTTTTTTCCTTGCCTACTTAAAAAGAAGTTTTTTATTGTAGTAAAATATACATATCATAAAATTTACCATCTTAACCATTTTAAGTGTACAGTTCAGTGGTATTAAATACATGCACCCATTGTTGTGCACCCATCACCACATCCATCCCTACTTTTCATCTTGTAAGGCTGAAACTCTTATTCTATTTATTATATAATAGCTCCCTATCCTGCCTTCCCCCCAGCCCTTGGAAACCACCATTATACTTTCTGTCTTTATGATTTTGACTACTTTAAAGACCTCATGTAAATGGAATCACAGTGTATTTGTCTTTTTGTGATTGGCTTCTTTCACTTAGCAATAATGTTCTCAAGGCTCATCCATATCGTAGTATTTCAAATTTTCCTTTCTTTGTAAAGGCTGAATAATATTCCATTATATGTATACACCACATTCTGCTTATGCATTCATCCATCAGTGGACATTTGGGTTGCTTATGTTTTAGCTATTATGAGTAATGCTGCTATAAATATGGCTTTACAAATATCTATTTGAGACCCTGCCTTTAATTATTTTGGGTATATACCCAGAAGTGGAATTGCTGAATCATAAAGTAATTCTATTTATAATTTTTTGAGGAACCACCATACTGTTTTCCACAGTGACTGTATCATTTCACATTCCCGCCGACAGTATACAAAGGTTCCAATTTCTTCACATCCTCACAAACACTTGGTGTTGTCTGGTTTTTTGATAGTGCTTTCTTCATGGGTATGAGGTGGTATCTCATTGTGGTTTTGATGTGCATCTCCCTAATAGTGCTGTTGAGCATCTTTTCATGTGCATGTTTGCCAGTTGTATTTCTTCTTTGGAAATATTAAAGTCCTTTGCTCATTTTGAATCAGATTTTTAAAAAAAATTTTTTATTCTGAGTTTTAAGAGTTCTCTATATACTCTGGATATTAATTTCTTATTAGACACATGATTTGCAAATATTTTCTCCCATTCTGTAGCTTGTCTTTTTATTTTGTTGATTATGCATTTTGATGCAACTTTTGGTTTAGTTGATCTTCTGTATTGTTTTTCTATTCTCTATTTCATTTATCTCTGCTCTAATCTTTATTACTTCTTTCTTTCTGCTGGCTTTTGGTTTAGTTTCTTCTTCTTTTTCTAGTTCTTTAAGTTGTAAGGTTAGGTTGTTACTTTGAAATGTTTCTTGTTTTTAATGTAAGCATTTATAACTATAAATTTTGTCTTTAACACCAATGCCACTGTGTCCCATAAGTTTTTGTATGTGTGTTTTCCTTCTCTTTTATCTCTAAGTATTTCAAAATTTCCCTCAAAGATTTCTTCTTCTTTTTTTTTTAAAGATTGTTTTGGGGAATTGGGGAAGGGGAACAGACAAGCTGCTGTCCTTTTGTTCTTCAGTCTAGGTGCGGAGGACGGTGCTTCACTGCCCCATGCTGGTATCGTCATTGCACTCTTCCCAGATGAGGCAGATCAGTTGCTCACTCACTGCGGCTATTGGCAGCTCATGCTGGCTGCCAGCCACTCACTGTAGCCTATGGCAGCCCACTGCAGCAGGGGCTGCGGCCTACATCGTCGCCGGGGCTCGCACAGCCCAGCTCCAGGTGGAGCCGCTGTTAGCTGTAGAGGGCAGCGTCACTGGCCCTCATACATGGGATCCAAACCGGGGCCACTGGCATCCCAAAACCAGCTCTTAACCAATGTGCCACTCAGCCGTCCCAAAGATTTCTTCTTTGATCCATTGTTGTTTAAAAACGTGTTGCTTAATTTCCAAAATTTTGTGAATTTTCCGGCTTTCCTTTTCTTATTGATTTTTGACTTCATCTCATTGTGGTCAGAGAAGATACTTTGTATAATATCTATCTTTTAAAGTCTATTGAGACAATTTGTGGCCTAGCATATGGGTTATCATGGAAAATGTCCCACGTGCACTTGAGGAGAATGTGAATTCTGTTGTCGTTGGGTAGTGTTCTGTATATTTCTGTTAGGTCTAGTCGG
The DNA here is from genome assembly GCA_033961575.1 of Aselliscus stoliczkanus. NCBI lineage: Eukaryota > Metazoa > Chordata > Mammalia > Chiroptera > Hipposideridae > Aselliscus > Aselliscus stoliczkanus. The sequence goes on from CM066730.1 coordinate 111,912,575, forward strand.
ATTATTGTATTGGTTAAGTCTTCTACTCCTTAATTATCTTCTACGTGGTTTTTCTATCCATTATTATGAATGGAACATTGAAGTCTTCAACTATTATTTTAAAACTATTCATTTCTCCCTTTAATTCTGTTAGTTTTTGCTTTTTATATCTTGAAGTTCTATCATTAGTTATGTAAAGTTTATAATTATTGTATTTTCTGACTATATATTAAAACTTTTATTAATATATAATATCCTTCTTTGTCTCTAGTAAACTTCTCTTTTTTTTTTTTTTTTTTTTAGCTGAGCCATCCTGCCACCTGTTGGCAGCTCAACGGCAACTCAGCTCGGGCTGGCCTCGAACAGCTGTTGCTCAGAGCTCAGCTCGCACTCTTGAGAGAGCTCTTAACCAACTGAGCCACTCGGCCGGCCCTCTAGTAAACTTCTTTGATCATAGCCTGTTTTGTCTGATATTGGCATAGTCACCTCTGTTCTTTTTTTCTGGTTAAAATTTGCATGGAATATCTGTGCCTTTGTATCTCAAATGAGCCTTTCGTGGAGAACATATACAGTTGATCCTTGAACAATGTGGTGGTTAGAGGCACCAACCTCCTGCATGTTGAAAAGCTGAGTATAACTTCAATCAGATCTCAGCATTTGCAGATTCCCAACCACAGATCGAAAATACTGTTGGTTGAATCCAAGGATGGGAAACCGAGGGACCCAGAGGACTGACTGTATATTTACTGAAAAACTTCATGTCTAAGTGGACTTGTGTAGTTTAAACCCCTGTTGTTCAAGGGTCAACTGCAGTTAGATCATATGTTTTCTTTATCCATTCTGCTAATCTCTATCTTTTGATTGACCAATTTAATCCATTTACATTTAAAGTTACTACTGATAGGGACAGATGTATTTCTGTCATTGTGCTATTTGGTTTTTATATGCATTATAGTTTTTTGGTGCCTAATTTTCGGTATTACCATCTTTTGTATTAATTTTAGTTGATGTAGTTGATTTTTTGCAGTGAAATGTTTACATTCCTTTCTCATTTACTTTTGGGTATATTCAATATTCCCAGAGTTTCTATATTATTTATGGGGATTACATTTAACATCCTAAAGTTATAACACTCTAATTTGAATTTATATCAGCTTAATTTCAATAACATATGGTAGGTTTGAGATGCTCTTCATTCCAGGGATAATTCATCACTACTGCTAAATTGTGACTCTAATGGAGTCTCCTACAAATATCACAAGTGATCATTAAGGATTCTACTTTGTCTGGTTGGAGTTTGAACATCTCACTTATGTGTGCTCTGGGAATTGTTCAGCTTACAATTAATTCTCTACTCATGCCTTGGCTATCCTTGTGGAGCTTTACATAGCCTAGTAATACCAAGATTCAAGGAGATCCTTATGCTGATTCCTGGAGCTGTTTTTGTATTTAGCACCCTCCTTTCTGGAACTGTACCCTGAAAGCCACATTAGTTTCTCTGAATTCCAGTTTCCTCAACCTTGTGAAGCCATTGAACCCTAGTTGAATTATTTGTTTCCTCTCATATAGTTTGAGTATTGTCTCCAGGCAGTTAGCCAGATTAATTATGTAGCTTGCCTTCTCTCTTGGGGAGAGAAGTTTCTCTCTTGGGGAATCACTGCCTTGAATTATCTGCTCTCCAATGTCTGACACCAGTTTTGTACAGCTTTCCCATGGTTAATGGTGTAAGGTTAAGTCAGGGCTTTTGTTAATCCACCATGAAAAGAAGTAGAAGTCTACATTAGGACTTTTAGAGACTTGTGGCTAGTTAAGGTTGCAGAGGAAAGCAAGTGCAGAAAATATAATTAATTACTCTAAGAAAGATCTTGTCTGAGCACCTGGGTGCACATGTCTTTCTTTAAAACAATGCCAAAGTGTTCATGTTGAATATAAACAGTGTCTAGATTTTTGCTCCCGTTTGAAAGACTCTTTAATTTCTTATCTAACTATATTTCTTTCTATTATCACTCAGAGCTGTTATATGTATGAATGTAACGGAGTTCAACCAGAGCATTTATCCATTCTGCTAATTTGAGTCTTTACTGTGAAAGGTGTTTGTCATGTGTTTTTCTCACTAAATTAAGATGGAAGGCATTCAGCAAAACAGGTGCTATGATGATGATATGACTTTTAACATTAGATAGGGACATCTAATAGTTGAAATAAAAGTATTATTTATCATATTTTGCCATGTATAATGTACACCCGGGTTTTGGCCCAAACTTTCAGGGAAAAATATCTTTCATTTTAATTTTTTAATTCAAATTTTTATTTGTTTACATTTAGGTACTTGCTTTTTGTATTATAAAGGAATTTTAGCGTTTATTTTTTAACATATTATGGTATAAGAAATTTTACATAACAAATAATTACAAAACACAAAAACAGATACAGGTACAAGAAATTTTATGTACCTGTAACAAATTTATGATATTTACACATCATAGAAGGCCAAGAACTCTTGATCATTGCAGCTCATTGAAAGTTCAACAAAACCAATTATTATATTCCAGGGTATTATTTTGCATACGGATATCTTTATTGATTTCTAGAGTTACACTTTTAACTCATAAGCATAAATAAGAGAATTAAAAACATTAATATAGATACATAATTAGTACTACTCATGTATAATGTGCATCCTTATTTTATCCTCAAAAATTTGGGCAAAAAAGTACACATTGTATACTATAAAATAAGATACTTAGCTGTCATGCTGCCTCTTGAGAATTCAACAAAGTTAGTTGATCCTGAGATTTTTTAATTTACAGAGCATTTATTCATCCTTTGGAAAATTAAGTTATTTCCTGACTCCCTACTTGGTTTAATAAAATTTGATATTGAAAATAATAGAAATTATTTTATTCAGGAGGATTTTCGCTAGTTAACAAAGCTTGTCTAAATTGGCTGTGAAACATGAAAGGGTCCCAGATATTATAGATAATTTTGCAAAATTCCTCTTAGTATTAATTCTGTTAGCCAATACTTCTGAGCTGTACTATTTATACATTTCAATTAATCTATCTTGTCATTGATTGTAAGAATTAAAAATTATGTCAACTAAACAGTCTTCTTGAGTGTAGAACATTTATCTATGCTTCATGACAGATATTTTTAAACCTTACTTGGACATAGAGTCTATTTTTTTAAAGCACATATTATTCTTGTGAAGACTCAAAGAGGAAAATGTAAGTGAATAAATTGACTGAGATATTCTTAAAGTTTTTCACATAGTTCTATATGTGAGCTAGACTTACCTAAGTTCCTTTTTAACTTAAAAAATTATAATTGTCTATCAAGAGCATTGGTGATACAGCATTTTTAAAAATAATTTTCTACCGTGGTCTCTGGGTTGTTCTTCCAAACTTGCTGGCACAAGTTCTGCAAGTTTTGATGCTAAACTTTCTTCAACGTACCAGAAAGTTATAACAAAAGTTTTCATACAACCATGACTTGTATTCCTTGGTAAAATGGGCTTCAAATGGGTGTGCAGTTGTTTTTGTATGCTACTCGAAATAACCAAGATCATCACATGCAGACAATAATAACTATATCGTGATTGCACCTAGATTTTTTACTGTAAGAGAAACAAAGATTACAAGATACAGCCCTATTTCAGACTTGTTAAAATGTGAACAAAGTTTATTTTTAATTGAACAATATACAGTATTCCTCTCTCCCCTTTATCTGCCTTTTCTCTCTTCTTTGTCTCCATTTTCCCTGCAGGGCATTAAATGCTATGGGAGTGTTCATAGATTGGGAGGCGGGGTGGAATAGACCAAAAACAGACAATCTGTTTTAACAAAGGTAAGAACACTTACCTGTGGGAGCATGGAAAAAGAATAACAAATTACTCAATGCTATCTGTGAATGGCCTAACATAGACAATAATATAAAGGTGGATCTTGAAAATGAAAAGAGGCTGTGTAACCATTGGAATGGAGAAAAGGCTGGCTAGACAGGGAAAACACCATTAGGAAATATAATGTGCAAATACTTAAATAGGAATATATCTTCTTTGTTTATTATTCTGCGCAGGATGAAGTAAACTTATCGATCCAGGCTGAATAGTATAATCTTGAATTCATTAAAAATTCAGACAACTTGATTTAGGTGTTTCATTTTAACAATACCTGAGAAGATTTTTTTAACTTGAGATTTTAGAAAACTAAAAAAAAAATATGAGTTGAGAATATCACAACACACACTATGGTAAGAATTACATACAATTTAATATGTGGTTAAGTGAGTATAGGGATATAAATATAGATGTAGAAACCAAACTACAATTAAGGAATGCTGTAATCACAATTTGCTTCTTCCCCTAACCGGTTCACTGTGTTGGTCATGTCTAGGTTATTATTTTTTCTTCAGCTGTCTTCAGCTGTTGGCAATTCTCTTCTTCTGAGTCCTCTATTGATTCACATGAATTCACCTCAGATTGACCACTACCTTGTATTATGGCTAATATATTAAATACAGTAGAGGCCTGATCACTGTACTGTACATCTGAAGCTGCCGTTGAATAATATTATATGTCAACTATAATTTAATATATATACAGTCACAGTATGTGGAGTACAGTATGGGGAATGGAGTCAATGGAATTGTAATAGATATGTATGTTATTGGGGGGGGATTGGGGAAGGGGTTGTCATTTTATGAGGGATGAAAAGCATAACTATTGCATTGTTTTGTACACCTAAAACTAATAATAAAAAATTTAAATAAATAAATAGATAGATACAGAGAAATTCAGGTTCTCTTCATGATCAAAACTTGCACTTGAAGGTACAAAGCTTTAATCAACTCAATATCTAAAAGCTTAACTAGCTATTTCTACTTTTATTTATTATTACACTAATTAATGTACTACTAGACGTATGTTTTTCCTTTATGCACACTGCAAAAAATGTGTAACACAAGAATACCTTTCCACTAACATTTGGGAGTAAATAAGGTGAGGCTGGAAGAGATTAAAATGTTTAAAATTCTCACTCCATATTTGCTGCCTTTGTTATATTATCAGATGCATCATGCCAGCTGCTGTGGCTTGAGTTTTGCTTTTAATAATTTCATCTGTTTTTATATTAGTATATCTAGAAGGCATGGAATAACCAGAGGAAGTTATAACTTGGCATAATGAGAAATTTAAAGTGGACAAAATATAGAGGGCAGGGGGAGGACAAGGGAAGTCTGATAGAACATGAAGCTAAAAAGACAGTTAATTACAGGTTATTGAAGGGGACCAAATCTTGTGACAATCAATTTGTACCTAAAATTGGAAAGCAGTAGCTTAAAATGGGATACTAAAATATATTTGAACTAACCAAAAAGAATAGAAAAAGGAGGAATAAAGAACAAAACAGATGAGACAAATAGAAAACATACATTATAATCATTGAATTAAATCCAAGCACATCAATAGCCATTTTAAATATAAATGGTCTAAACACTCCAAATAAAAAAGAACATTGTCAAACTAGATAAAAAAACAAGATGGAAATATATGCTGTCAACAAGAGACACACTTTAAATAAAAAGAAAGAATTAAGAAGGAAGTAAAAGGACAGAAAATAGATGTATTAAGCAAATAAAAATATTAGAAAAATAGAGTTGAAGACAGGAATGTCATTAAGATAAAGAGAAATATTTTATAGTAATAAAAGCACACCAAGAGGATAGAACAATTATAAATATGTATCCACCTAATAACTGAGCTTCAGAACACATAATGAAAAATGAAAGAATTAAAAAGAGACAAATCCTCTATCCTATTTGAGGATTTAATACCCCTCTTCCAGTAATTGATAAGGCAAGTAAGCAAGAAAAAAACTAGTAAAGGTGTGGAAAAGTATAAATAACACAATCAATCAACTTGACATAATTGACATTTATAGAACCAGCAACTTTGGAATATATTTTCTTTTCAAGTGCATATTAAATGTTTACCAAGGTAGACTGTATGTTGGGCCACAAAAGGTGATCAATCAGTTTTAAAATACTGAAATATTACAGAGTATGTTCTCAGACCACAACTGAATTAAATTAAGAATCAATATAAAGAGAAATCTAAAGCACTTCTAGTTCTGGATAAAATCAGACAAGCACACCCGATTGTGTCAGCCCCTCTGCATGCAACCATAAAACTTGGACAGAATGCTCAGAGCAGCTATTTTAAAGCTCTGAAAAGTAAACAGCAGCAGGTAGATTGGGGGAACAGGCCAGAATTTGAAATATCAAGCAATCTGTGGTGATCTTACCATTTTTTTCACCTTTGATATCTCTCTGTCTGAACTCAAGGCCGTCTGAAACCCAGAGATAGTCATCAGCAGAACAAAAGCTTCAGAACCCTCCAGTTCGGGATCAAATAGCAGGAAAAAGATCTCCTAATGATGAGAGAGTGCAGAAATTACCTTTTTTTCTTTTTCCCTGTTCTCTCACTCCCCAGCCCACAAGCAATCTCATGGAAGCATAACAGAGACTACAAAGAGCCCACAGGAGCCAATACTCTGAGATGGAGAAAGTTTTCTTCTCTCTTAAGTGTGGCTGTAATCCCAGTAAAGTGGGAAAAAACACATAATTCTCTCTCTCTCTCTCTCTCTCTCTCTCTCTCTCTCTCTCTCTCTCTCTTTCTCTCTCTCTCTCCTACAGATGTGGGCACAGTCACAGATGTGAGAAGCCAAGTGGGGTATTAAAACAGCTGCAGGACTCAAAAGAGGAGCTCTAGGTAACCAGAAAGGACTGACATCGACTTTTTGAAGAATATATTTCCACTTCCCTCTTTTAAATGGAATATTCTTCACTTTGAGTTTGTCTGATGCTTTTTGTCATGAACAGATTCACCTTATCCATCCTCTGTTGGCATACTATATAGGTGATGTTTCCTTTTTGGTTATCATCTCTGGAAGCACACAATGCCCATTTGGCTTTCATTTGGTGATGTGAATTTTGATCATCTGGTCAAGGTATTTCTGATTTCTGATTTCACTTTAAGGACATGAAATGATCCTGCTCCTCAAAATTTCCCCTAGATTTAGTACCAATTAATGATTATTTCCTGATGCAATCTTTGCTTTCAGATAGTTGCAGAAAGTTCACTTCTCCATCTCTAGCACAATCTCTATATTTGCTACTTGATATTTGGCCTTCTATTATAAGCAGAGTCCATTCCTCCAATTTTTTATTTATCTATTTTATATTTGTATGGATTATAAATTCCTATTTTTTCAAGGTTTAGAATTCATTGCTGTATTTCATTATTTTGATGTTCAAATTGTCCCAGTTGGTGCCCCTTCAAGCTGATTCCCGTGTTCCTGTCACATCTGTCCCCGCCCTTCCTCCACCTTCAGTGTGATTGTGGTATTCCTTTGAAATACCATTGGATTCATTGGAACCCTTTTGGTCTTAGGGTTCGCTTCTTCCCATTCTTACTGATTTTATTTTAATTTGTTGAACACATAGAATATTAACATGTTTCCAGAAGTCAAACTATGCAAAATGTGCAGTCAGAGAAATGCCACTCCCTCTTCTATCTTTTCACCTTATTTCAATCCCATCCCCACCTCTTGGAGGTAACCAATTTCATTGTTTTCTGGTTTATGCTTCCTTTGTTTTTTTACTGTAGAATAAGCAAAAATTACATTTTTTCTATCTTCCCTGCTTTTTTTTTTTTTTTAACACAAAAGGTAGACTATGTATAAGCTGTTTGGTACTTTACTTTTTTCATTTGAAAATATCTCCTGGAAATTGCTTCCATCAGTTCATAGAAATCTTCCTTATTCTTTTTTATAGCTCTATAGTGCTCCTTCATCTATACGTACTATAGTTTATTCACCCAACAGCCTATGTTTGGACATTTAGAAATTTGCAGCATTTTCAATTACAAAGTATAGTGAAATGAATAACCTTATGCATATGTATTTTCGTATTATTGAAGGTGTATCTTAAAGGTAAATTCCTAGAAGTGGACTTGATAGAACATAAAGTGCAAAGATATTTGCAGTATTGTTAGGAATTCCAAAATTTCCCCACAGAGATTGTTATGTGTTTTTTTTTAAGATTTTATTGGGGAATAAAGATTGTATTCCCATAGTAATGTGTGTGTGTGGGCGGGGGGTGGAGTGTGGGGGGGGGGGACGTGATCTTTCACCAAAAGCTGTATTTAAATTTTACATATTGAATTTTCTTTAGTCCATGAGTTTTCCAAGAAAAATTAGTATTTTAGAATTCATCACCCCTTGGGGGAATGAATGAAAATCAGAATGTCATTTATCCATTCAAAGTTTATTAAATTTTGAATACATTCTACAATTTATTTAAATAACTCTCTAATGATGGACATAGAGGGTTTTTTGTTGTTGTTGTTGTTGTTGTTGTTTTGAGGGCAGTGTCACTGGCCCTCACATCCTCACATGTGGGACTGAACCGGGGCCGCTGGCTTCCTAAGCCAGCGCTTAACCACCGCGCCACTCGGCCAGCCAAGGTTGTTTATAATTATTATTATTATTATTTGCTATTAAAAGCAATGCAGTGATAAAAGTATTTATGGATAAATCTTTTCATATATTCTTATTTTCTTACACTAAAATTCTAGAAACAGAATCCCTAGTGCAACTGAGAATTTTTCAAGACTTTTCTGTTCCAATTTATAATATCAGCAAGGTATAAAAATGCAATTTTATGGACAAAAATGCCCATAAATATCTTAATTTTCTGTTCTTTGTTAAGTTACAGGTTTATTATATTTATATTTCTTCCTTGCAAATTGTCATATCATGGCCTTTGCTTAATAGTTCTTGACATGAAGTCATCTCATAAGAAAAAAGGTAATTTCTTCCCATTCAAAGAGAAAAAGACCAGGTAGATCTGAGAGAAGTCTAATAAGAAAAAATATATATATATGTATATTACACATACACATGTGTGTATATGTGTATATAATATCTATGTATATAATTCATTATGTTAGCTTTTTGCTTTCTGAGATCCTCATTCTCAATTTCTTCACCTGTAGGATAGATGAATTGGCTTTTTTTTTTTAAAAAAAAAAACTTCATTATTTATGTATTTATTTATTTTGAGGGCAGTGTCACTGGCCCTCATATGTGGAACCCAAACCGGGACCGCTGGCCTCCCAAGCCAGGGCCCAACCACCTCACCACTCGGCCGGCCCATGAATTGGCTTTTTATTGTGTCCTTCCTAAACTGTAGTGGGAAGTTGTGGCAGAAATTGGGAATTCGCTTTCCAAAAGCCATTTATGACTCCTTTTCCCCTTGCCTGCCTTGGTTATAAAGATCTGGAAAACTCCAAGCTTGCCCCTTGCAGTTAGCAGTGGTCATGTGACTTGCTCTTACCTAATGAAATGTGGGTATGAGTCTCTAAGGAGAAATCTCCTTCTCAAATATTAAAACACAAAGCTCTGCTAAAAGAGCAACCCATGCCCCTCTCCTTTCCTCTTCTTTCTGCCTGATTTCTAGAGTCATTAACTGATATTTGGCTGCTACCACAGGTAGGCAGTATAATGGTAAAGATGCTGAAATTTAAAAAAAAAAGAAATTAATGTTGAGGTTTAGTGAGGTTTTGCATGTTACCCACAGGCACCAAGTAGCAGAGCCGGGATTCAAATTCAGGATTTCCCAACCCAAAATCTGAGCCACAGCTCACTGACCTCTGCCAGATAGTACAGCGTTCTTACAGCTACCATAGGGAAAAAGAAACAGAACATCATCATTTCAATCTCAAAGTTTTATAAGGAAAACTCAAAAATCAATGTACAGCAATATCCATGGTAAAAGCAAGACTGTAAAGTACATGAAGAAAAGAAGAATACAGAGAAATAAGGTCACTCACCCCCATTTTGTTCTCATTAATGATATTTCAGAACAATGGGCTTTACAATAATGCATTCATAAGATAATTTCTTATAATTTTGGATCTACGGAGGCCAAAAATTTAAATAAAAATCTTTCTGTAATCATTACTTTTAACTGACAACTGTATTCTGTAATTGAAGGATATTTTTACAGATTTGCTCAAGTTAAGAAACATAGGTACAGTTTCTTCTAGAATATGCTACTGAAAGTGTTTTTCTAAATTTATATTTCGTTTTGCATAAAACAGTGAATCAAATATTAAATATGCCAGTTGAAAGTGAGAATCTACTTAGTATCATAATTATGCAGGATAAACACTACATAGGCAATTTAGCAACAAGAAAATGATGAAATTATTATTTCTGTATTTTAGTGTCAAAGCTTTAAAATTTGACTACTAAAATAGTTAATAAAATTCTAAATCTAATTAATTTTTAAATAGGAACATTCAGACTTATCACATTCCAACATTTATTCAACCTCAGCTTTGGCAGCGTATTGATTTTAGTCAATATTGATGATTAAGCACTTAGCCAAAACAGTTGTTTGGTGCTCTTCTAATCCTAATTCTTTCATGAACTTGGAGAAAATTAAAGATGGATCTACTGTAGCAGTCCATATCATTCAGAATCTTGAGTTCTACTGGCAGGGTCCTTTTGGCAGGTGCTAAGAAGAAAATAAAAGGCTTGCAAGTGAAAATAGAAAGGAGAGGGAAAGAGAAGAGATGGCACAGAGAAGGGGAATTGAAAGTGAGAAGAGCCAGGTAGACAGAGAGACTGAAAAGGAGGTGAGAGAAGAAAGGTAGGAAGAAAGAAAAATTCACCTGCGTCACAGGGAGGGATAGTACCTGAAACTATCAATGACTCTGATGGTTTCCCCAGATATTGTAACTGGCTCTACCACTTAGGTCATCCCTCTGTCTTTATAAGAGATTATACCCAGAGCATTTCAGACTAGGCAGCATTTCTTTGATTTTTAAAGGACACATACACATCCCCCAAAGCTAAAATATTCTACAACTTCTCTTTTACCAACACCTGTAATAACAAACAGACACCATTGATACATGTTTCTTCTTTAAATCTGGACTCAGACGAAACTATTGAATGTTAGAGCTGAAAGGAACCTCTGACATTATCCTCTCCATTCCCTGTTCCACAAGGACTTGCCCAAGGTCATGCCACTGCGAGAGGCAGACTCAAGGCTAGAACCCAGGTCCTCGGATGTCCAATCCAATGATCTTTCTTCCACGATGCATGATGCCTTTCCTGCCTTCTTTGACTGAAGAAATAAAATTCCTTATGTCAGGGAAAAAAGAAACTGGCCTCAAGTGCATAATTCCTAAAAGGATACTGTAGTGACTAGAATTATAGTTTCTTTTTTAAAGGATAAAGAAATTTCAAAATTTTATTTACTGCCCTTTTTAAAAGTGAGTGGTGAGGATTTTGAAAATATCTGTTTACCAATTTCCTACTGGTAACAGAACCTTGGCAGCAATAACTAAATCACCTTCATACTCTTCTCTGTGAAGCCATTAAGCCTAGAAACATGCTGTTTTGGGCAATACAGAAATCAAAGTGGTAGCACAGCAGAGCAGATCTGTGTTAAAGAACAAAAATCCACAGGCTGCTTCAAATACCAACAAGGAACCCTGAAATTTTCTATCAATTTCTTTTCATGGCCTTGTGACATTTTCAACTTAAAACTATATTGCTTAACATCAAGGCACTTTGAGAGAGCTTCGGTTGGAAAAGGTAATTTTTGAGTGAGATTCAGCAGAAAAAGGTAATTTTTCAGAGAGGTTCACTGGGAAAAGGTAATTTTCAGAACCAATTGCTGCATTCTTTTGCTGTTATTTTGTCTCTTTTCTAAGTAGCCCTAATGTCATTCATGGGCACTCTATGTCAATACATCCGTACTGGCTAAGTCGTTTGTGCAAAGTAAGTTTACAGAAACCGTAGCTTTGGGCTATGTTATTCCAGGGCTGTGAAGATCAAACAATGCAATTTCACTTGGAAGTTTCATCAATTTTGCATCAATGTTGATGCTCGAGCTGGAAGCCTGCACCCAGAATCATAATTTCAGCCACACAAAAAAATTTGTTTTTGATGGAGAATCTAATTTCCTATGATGATCGTTGTTTGGTAATGCAGTGGCTCAGTAATGCAGCTCTCTAAACCTCTGGTGCTGACCTATTGATGGGCAATCAATGGAGGGGCTTAATAGCTGATCTAGACTGCATCAATTCATACTGTTTTGAGATACTAAAGGAAAAATAACTAGTCTTAGAATGCATGTTATTATATGTTATTTGTATAAGTGGATGAACAAGTATCCTAAGAAGCTGAGACCTTTCATCTATTCATTTTGGAGAGCTTCAATCTTTAGAAAGGAAATGATGCAATTCATCTTTAATGGTTTGAAATGAAGACTCTGAAATTATCAGGCGTCTCATATATTTGTCCTTTGATTATACCACCAGAGAGAAAATGAAAAAAAAACAACCCCAAAATCTCCTTCAATGAAAGATGTGAAAGTTGAAGGGCATAAAAAGAAGCATTTTAAAGCCTTTTTCTTTCTTCCTTTTTTTTTTTAATAAAGTAAAACAGCAAGCTTTAACAGGCTAGCATTTTATTCTCCCCTTTAAATTAAATGGATTTGGGTTAAAGTAAATATGAATGGATACCCTTTCAATAATCTCTTGGTTTTGTAATTCAGCCTTTGTGTAAGTAATTGTACATACAGAAGTTCATGTTTACTAGTTATATAAATACACAGCCAACAGAGTTGGGATACTTACAACTTTTCATGTCCACTCAGTACCAAATGCAACTTTTTTTTTTCTTTCTAAGGAACACTTCCCATCTCATCTACCCGCAACAATACATTCAAATAATAATGACATTTCTATTTAATTTAAAATAACTATCATTCTTGTTGTAAAAAAATGGGTATTTCATCAAAACTTAACTATCTTTAAGTTCATTTGTTATTTATACCCACTGAAAATAAAATTAAGTGAACAAATGTGATCAGTTCATTGTCTTTTATCTAAATGGAACATTTTTCTCTATAGGTGTCTAAAACTCAGTTTTATACTATATATATATAAAGATTGTATTTTTTAGAGCAGTTAGGTTCAGAGCAAAATCGAGAGGAAGGTAGAGATTCCCCTTATACCCCCTGCACCCATACATAAATAGCCGCCCCCATTATCAACAACCCCCCAGCAGAGTGGTATATCTATTGTAATCAATGAACCTGTATTGATGCATCATTTTCACCTGAAGTCCATATTTACCTTAAGGTTCACTTTTGGACTTGTACATGCTATGGGCTTTGACAAATGTATAATGATATGTAGCCACCGTTAAAATACATAAAATTTAAAGGAGAGAATAAAAATCCTCTGTGTTTTCCCCTCCTAGCCATTGATCTTTTTACTCTCCATAGTTTTTCTTTTTCCAGAATGTCATATAGTTGAAATCATACAGCCTTTTCAGATTGGCCTCTTTCACTTAGTAATATGTGTTTAAAATTGCTTCATGTGTTTTCAAGACTTGCTAGCCCATTTCTTTTTAGCACTGAATGATATTCCATTGTCTGGATGTGCCACAGTTGGTTTATTCATTTACCGGCTGCAGAGCATCTTATTTAATTGAAATATGTTTTGATGAAGATAAGGTGTGCTTGCTTTTGGAATTTTACATCTTAGCGGAAGATGTGCTCTGATTATGAGCTTTGGAGGTTGGAGAAGGAAGGGCTTGCCTCACTCTGTAGGAAAAAGACCACGCTCAGTGACTGAGGATGCTTTGTAGTGATGACACAGCTACGCCTATCACACAGCTTTACATTTCCAATGGATAGACTACTCTTTGGCACCAAGCAGGGATTCTGTAAATGCTCACTGAAATGCGATAGGGTGGGACTGTCCAATGTGTACAGCCATTTCATTAACTTTTTACCCCCAAAAACCATGGTATGAGGCATCCTTCTGTGAGATAACCTAGTCACAAATATCTTTTAATAACTGTTTACATTTTGTGCTTGATTAGGCCTGATAGCTAAGTGTGCTGTAATTATTAAGATACTTAAGTGTGGTTTATTTTTCTGTTTCAAATTTTAGGTTTTTAAAATCTTGTTGTGATTAATTTTGTTGAAATTATGTCTTTAAATTCATGTTCATTTTCAAATACAAAATTACAGGAAGGATTTCTATTTCCTAAAGCTTCAATGTCCTCATACTCATGATGAGAACCTTTCAGATGTTATATTGTGAAACAGTTTCAACTGTGGACCTAATGGGTATAAACGAGTATCAATAAATATAAAATTTACATGTAAGATATATATTATATATATATATATATATATATATATATATATACACACACATACACATGAAGAGGGTTTTTTTCTCTCCTATTTTCAAAGCTCTGTTTCCAGTCTATGAGTCATTCATGTCATCAAAACCCTAAATGAAATCTCATCAGGTTGACATCTTTGGTGGGTTTCCTACTGTCTCTTGCATTTCCTCTCAAAGACATGTCCGCTCAGCCCACCTTTAACAACCAAAAGGGAGGTTGTTACTGAACCTGGTCAAGTAACACGAAGGCTAAAGGGCCTATTTGAAAAGAAAAAAATGTTTCACCCCACTAACAAGAGTGTAGCATATTTTGATAAAGAAATTTGAGTTTTACTCAGACTTAGTTCTTTCCAGATTTGTGCATGAGAAAAAACAGGACATATTCTGGGATGATTTGTTGGGTAATGTGATTTTTACAATTCATCAATCATCTGCCTACCTAAGTCTCTGAATTTCTCAACCAGTGCTCCGTCTCTTTGTTTGGATAGGCGCATGCCATTTTGTTTTTGTTTTTAATTGAGATTTGGAGAATTTTTTTTTCTTCCAAAATGTACTGTGAAACATTAAACTTGATTGCTGGCCCAGGTTATTATTTGTAACCAAGAACAGGCTCAGAAGGGGCAGAACCACGAATAGCTCAGTTAAAAGAAAGTAAAAAAACAGGCCTGTCCTTTCTCTTAGACTTGCACTTTGGGGCTATGCGAGGTACGGGGTTTTATCAATTACATCTGGGTTAGCAGGAAAAAGACTCTGTCCAACTATAGAATTCATCTCCTTCTTGCTTCTGCTATTCGGTTTAGAGCCACAGGGACACCATCCATCAAAAGAACCTTTCCTGAAGAGGAGAATCTTGTTAAGGCTGGCTGTCAACTTGAGAAAACTAATCATGGTATTGAACAACAAAATGATTTTATACTGCTTTTCTCCTTCTCGTCTACTGAGCAGGCTATTAAGGAGAAAGGCCGACAGATGTTCAGCAACAACTAAAAATAGATAACCTGCTTTAAATATTAAGTATGCCTGCTTGATTCTGGAGTGAAACAATGCATGCAGCATGTGTATAAAATGGAATTCAGATTACAGACCAGAGGGTGACTCAGATTTGGCAGTTGAGATGGAGACTGGTGGGCACCTCCTTTAGCCAAATGATTTAATGACGTCATTCAAATGATTTTCTTTTTCATGGCCAGATTATGGTGAACTGTGTGTGCTACTACTGATCTGGATGTATATTATATCTTGTGTTAGCTCAACAGAGTCAGAAACATCGATTAGTGGGTTTGAGTTGGCAAATAGACTCAAGGCATTTTAGTTTCTGCGTGCTGTATTCTTTTTATCTTTTTTTCAGTGTAGCTTTCCTTTTCCCCTTTATCTTATGGTACTAGCTGAATGCTGATACCCCAATAGGACCACAGCCAAGTTGCGTTTAACAGTCATCTAGTGGCCACAGCTGCCTGATTACCCACTGATATGGAACCGGGCCCCAGAAGTAAAGTGTTGTCATTCTTGTTTATACCTGAGAGCAAATCCTGAAACATTCATCCTTCAAATTTCAATTCCCGTCCTGCCTCCTTAAAGCCTTCCCTAAGGACCCCAAGATGTTCCCTCTCCCCCCAAACAACTGTAGTGTCTCTCTCTCTCTCTCTCTCTCTCTCTCTCTCTCTCTCTCTCTCTCTCTCTCTCTCTCTCTCCTCAGTATTTTCTATTGCTTCCTTAGTAGGCATTATAGTAAATGCTGGCCCTGACTTTTCCTGACTGTACTCAATAAGTAAATACTTGTTGATTAATTAGATTGCTTGTCCCAGGAGGGACAAAGTCTAAGAGTAGGCTTTGTCAGTAAGGTAGTAGCTTATATTATAACTTTGGGATAGGAGTAGTACCACTTTAGGAAACAGTTACAAACTGCATACCTGTGCATCAGAAAATGTATATGTGTACATATGAGTACACAAAAACCTTTGCATATAGGTTCAGAAGGTTCCTGACTACCCCTGAAGGCCATCTACGGAAGCTAGATGGGGATTTTCCTATAACAGGACCTATTCTGTGTGAGTCCTCCTAGGACCCTTGGAAACAAGGTAGAGAGCATCTACTGGCTTCTTTCCCAGCAGGCAGATAACTTAATTTACAAAAGTGTGTTTTCTACAAGGCTCTGAAGTTATGCCCTTGTATCCACAAAGTTGTAAGGCAACAATATAGAGTGGAGAGATCAACTGAACTTAAACTAATTGGATCTGAATTTGAATTCAGGTTCTGTTACTTACTGTCTGTGTGACTTTAGCTAAGCCACTTAACATCTCTAGCCTTAGTTTTCTTATCTGTTACCTAGGGATGAAGTAAACATCTACCTCAGACACAGATGCAAAAACACTGAGCTCTCTCTCACTGTCCTCCTGGGCAAAAAGTGACCTAAAATACAGTCCCTGGGCTGGAGTTCTTGGAGCTGACAGGCTTAATCGTGGCAGAACATGGAATGAACGTGAAGCAAGCAAATACTGGACAGTGGTACCTTGAGAATGTTCTTATGTGGCTGCCAGGCTTTGTTTTTTATCACAGATAGTACATTCCCTGAGGGCTCCCAGAAATACATAAGGGTCAAAGGTCTTTAGCAGGTAGAGGGAAAGGAATTAGGGTTGTAACTATTATTGAGGTTATCCTATAAACTCCAAGAGAGCAAAGAATTGATCTCTTTGTTTAATGTTGTATCTCAAGCACCTAGAAAGGAGGGAGCCTCATATGCTCTCTTTGTTAAAGGAGTGAATGAATGAATGAATGAATGAATGAATGAATGAATGAATGAATGAATGCGTTTGCATGCATAGATTATACAAGTTAGTTAAGTTTGAGGAAACTTGAGTTACATATATAAGCAATACTGTTTGTGGTTTATGGATTGGAAGACTTAATGTTGTTAAGATAGCAGCTCTCTCCAAATTGATCTATGGATACAATACAACCCCAGTCAAAATTCCAGTAGGTTTTTGGGTAGAAATTGACCAGCTGATTCTATAAGATATATGAAAATATAAAGGACCTACAAAAACCAAAATAAATTTTAAAAAGAACAAAGAGAGAGGACTTACACTTCTTGATTTCAAGACTTATTATAAAGCTACACTTATCACAATAAATTGATATTGGTAAAAAGATAGACATAAAGACCATTGGAAGAAAGTAAAGAATTCAGAAATAGACCCACATGTATATGGAAAATTGAGTTTTTCACAGAGGAATTTAATGGGGTGGAGGGGCAGGGAGGAAAGTCTTTTAACAATGGTTTTGGATCAAATGGATAATCACATGGGGTAAAAAAAGTTTTCTGTAAGGTATTACTTAATTTATCTTTATTTTGCTAGTCCTTTTTGTTGAATTTTGATTTAAATTTTTTTTTTTTACTGTTATCAGTAATGTTGCAGTGAACATCCTGTGCATATAGCTTTGGATGCATGCACAATATTCCTATAGATTAGATCCCTAGAATTGGATTGCTAAATCAAAGAGTATAATATATTTTAAATTTTCATAGCTCTTGCCAAGTTTCTTTCCAAAAATGCTATTATAGTTTATACTTTTACAATATCATATGAGAATTTGTTTTTTGCCTATACATTTGCCATTTTGGATATTTTTCCTCTCTTTGACAATCTAGTAGGCAAAAAGTGTTATGTCATTATTCTTTTAGTATCATTTCTTGGTTGTTAATGAGATTGAGCATATTTTCATATACACTAGTCATTTGTTTCCCTTTTTGTGACCACCTTTTAATACTATTTACCAATATTTCCATTAAATTATCTTCCTTTTTCTTATTAATTTATAGAAGCTACTTATATATTATGGATTTTAACCCTTTAGCTATTATTTATGATGCAAGTATTATCTCTCAGTTTGTCATTTGTCTTATAACTTGGCTTATGATTACCTGGAATTTTTAAATTTTGATGTAGTTAGCTCTCTTTTACTTTATGTGTTATAGCTTCCTTGTCTTGCATAAGACCAACCCACACTAAGATTACTGAAATATTCTTTGTAATTTTATTTAGTAGTAGTATACATTGTTTTAAAGATAAGGAGGATAAAAAGTCATCTAAAAATAAAAGGCCACACATCAAGCAAACATGATGATTTATTAGATGCTTTAAGAGAGCAGATTCTGGAACCAACAGGTCTAGGTTCTTTTCTAGCTGTATGACCTTGGGCATGGTACCTTACCTTTCTGTGCTTCAGTTACCCCATCTGCAAAATGAGGAAAATAATGATACCTACTCCATGCGATTGTTGTAATGATTATATGAGGTAATAGACTTTAAGTGCTTTGAATAGTGATTGACACATAAAAAGCAATGTATAAGTGTTATCTAAAAATGTAAATTGGTGGTGTTACTACATGAATCTAAAAAGTGGGAAAAAGAAAAGTAACTATTATGATTTGAACATTTACAATTTCTGGCATTAATATAGGTGCTTGTATTCAGTGTCTTGTGTGGTAGATATACCACTAAAGCTCAGATAAACTAAGTGTCTCATCTTATGGTCACACAGGTAGGAAGTGATGAAGCCTGGGCAGCTCATGTTCTATTATATCACTATGCCCCTGGAATGGCCTTGGCAGAGGTTTATATTTGTAAGTCATTCCCTGAATGTTACCTTCTTGTTGGAGGATTCTACTGGAAGGTTTGTGGTTTGAAAGATCATAAAACCTGAATATTATTGCTTAATTTCCATAAATGTAACTGAAAACAAAACAAAACAAACTATTCTGCAGAACTTCATTCGAATGTAATGTCCTATGCCTACTCTCTATGTTATACTGTGATCTGCCTGCCTGTGTTGGAAAAGAAATGAGACAACCCATGTTAGCGCCCATTGGTCATTATTGTTTTAACATTTTGTTGAAGATCAGTAACAAGCTAGTAAGTGTCAAACTAAGCAAAACTTCTTTCTTATAATTTAAAATATTTGTTTTGATGGTCTGTATATGCTTTCTTTTTTCTGGGGAAGGTAATGAACCAATTATCGCTGCTTTATCACCATGGTAAATACTGAAGCTGCGATGCATGAGTGCTTACTATAAAAGGCAGCATAGCACTGCAATTAAGATAGGACTCTGAAGCCAAACCACACAGGCTGAAATCCGAGCTCCACCACTTCATTAGTTGTGTGACCTTGGTCCATGTATGTAAACTCCCCTATTGGAAAGACCAATAGTTGTTCCCCACCCCCTACCACCAATTTCTGTTATGAATTGGCTCTTTCCCCATTCATCAGCAACTGGAGTATTTAGATGCTTGTTCACTCCAGAAAAAGATACAACATCAGAAAGAGAGAAAAGAGAGTCAAAACAGAGCTTTTGTGTTTCAAAATAGGCTCAATAGCAAATGGCAGATATAATATTATTGAAGAAAAGGTCTTTGAAGTAAGATAGCCTGCTCTTTTAGTTTATTTAGTTTGGTTTCCAAAGTCTAAGCCTTAAACATTTCAGGACATAAGCAGATCCCCACCCTCCATAAATATATGTTAGGAAGAATAGAAAAGAGCCAAGCCTGTCACACTCCCAGGCTTGATAGAGTCTACAGATTTGTTTGTGTGGAGGAAGAAAGATGAGAAAGAGAAAGAATATGACCTGGGTTCCATGGACCTGACAGAAGGAGCCCTGTGTCCTTTTTATCAACTACTTCCATCCCCAGTTGAGTTCTGGTGGCCAGAAAGGTTTGAGTTACCGAGAACAGACAGCTCTATGCTTTGCTTACGAAAACGTATCTTGTTATTGCTAACATCCAGCATGGTGTGTGGCAGAAGGAATAGGGTGTCTGCACACAGGGCTGTCTTTCTGAGTGACCTGTGCAGTCACACAGGGACTCGTGCTTGGGTTAATGTTCTTCTGTTGTCCTCTTAAAACTCTTAATAATTCTTGAACAAGGGGCCAGCATTTTCATTCTGCACTGGGTCCCCGAAATTACATAGCTGATCCTGTCTACATGAAGGGACTTGAAACTATTCTGAGTCCCCAGTATAAATGGGGCCACTAAGAAGGGAGAAAAGTAGTAGGGAGACAGCTGACACCTGAAGAAGCTCTGTAGCAAGGACAAAGAGGATGCAGTAGTGACATGTATCAACTGATGACCAAAGACCAGATGGGATGGCAGACATATTGGTAGATGCCAGCATAGATATTAGATGATACTGAGGACCAAACACTCCCAATTGATGCTTTAACATCCCACAAGTATCCTGGAATTCATGATCTTCCAAGGAAATACAGAGGAGACATGGAATAGCCTGAGATTTTCTTTCCCACACCCTTCCAAATGGGGGTGGGGAAGGCTCAAAATAAATTTAATCAAAATAAAAAATATGGCATTTCTTGCATGTATGAATGTATGGATTGAAGATTTTTCCTATTAATCCATAAGTAAAAGTGTCACTTATTTTATGAATTGGTTTCTTTATTTGCATGCATTGCTATCCATGGAAGTACGATGCATCTTGCATCTATGAGGATTTTATTTAAATTTAAAGCTGATGGTTTTGTTGATTCTACTTAACATAGCTGAGTTTCTCCTGCTGGCAATCAGTTTAGATGTTGAATTATTTTTCAAATGACTTTGAATAATTCTCAAGTGACCTAAACTAATTTCTTGGCCTTGTAAATCTCAGACTCTTCATTTTTAACCTTCTTTTATTAGGGTATGTCCTGGGAAGCTAACATGCATTTGTTCAACTCTGAATTAGAGAAGACAGGCAACCATCTGGAACTGGAAAAGTGCAGGGTTTCAGAAGAGTCCTTCACATTGTGAAGCATCATTCACGTGCTCTTCAGTTTGCCTTGTGTTATAGAGGACTCCAACGGCCACCTTGGGTCTCCTCCAGCACAAGCCACTCAAAATGACACTGTAAGTAAAAGAAATGTGTGACTTCAAGGGAACACCAAGTCTGAGGGGAATCAAACCATATGTGATATGACATAAGGTTTACCCCATGAAGGCAAAATATTTTGATGTCTTGGACTGAGATTTCAGTCCCTATAAGCAGTTGTTAAGATAGGACTTGCTTTATTAGAGGTTATGTTTCCAAGCGTGGGGAGCCCACAGTTCCTTTATGCACTCTACTAAGAAACCATCTTTTGTCTGTCCTTGCAAATGTCCCATCTGTCTTTGATAGTGTCTGTGTGCCTTACTACATGCCACAACAGTGTGAGCATAATATCCAAAGAACAGGTGTCAAATAGGCATCAGCAAAGCAAGGTATAAGCAGAGAAAATAAGATTGGACAGTACTTGGGGGGTGGGAAGAAAAAATGATATAGCTCCTAGTTTACCAGATAAGGCTTATCTGAAAAAGTGTTCTCGTCCAGTTTTAAAATGATAAACACATAGGGCTGAAAGGGCCCCTGAGAAGTCATCTGATCCATCCCTCAATCTCCAGGGAGGTTTTATCTAAACCATTTTTACCAAGAGGTGTCTGTCGTGTTCTTAAAATTCTGTGGGGAAGTGGATTTGACAGCCTTTCTAGTATCCCATTACAATGCTTTATAACCACAAGCGTCAGGAAGCCCCTCTTTATACATATATATCCTTTCCTTCTCTAGCTAAAGCACATTGTTTCTTGTTTTATCCTCAGTAGAGAAATGTTCATATGTCTGGATACAGCTTCTGAATAATAATCCTTCCTATATTTAAAGAGACATTAAGTGACCCATTTCTTTCTCTTCTTGAGACTAAATCATCCCAGGGGCTTTATTCTGTTCGCATTCACCCATTTCCCATATCCCTCTGAAGTTTTTGATGTCTCAAGCTGGGCTTCTTTACTTGGCAGGAGTTTTACTTGTGGGGATTTCCAATGTCAAAATCACTTGCCATGTACTACTTCTACATGGCTGGATTTTCAAGACCTGTCCACATAAACATTGTACAATGGACTGGGAGTATATCAATGGGTTCTGTTGACACATAACAGGGCATTTCCCTACTAAATGCCATCGCCAGTTTCCTACTAAATTCCAGGGTCACTGGCACAGTCAATACAAGCCAGGAGCATGAGCGATGCTGGGAAGATTGTGGGAGCTGGCTTCAGCTCACAGGATGGGAAGGGAATTTGATTTCTTGATATCACATCTTTAACAGCCTTTCTGACCCCAGAAAGATGGTAATTTGCAAATCTTGCAACCACTTTGGGATTCTTGCCAGGTATCCAGAGACCAAGAATCAAGACCAAATTCTTCTCTTACCCCAAAAGGCTAGATGGCTAAGCACTGGGACAATTTAGGTATTTCACTCATGGGATCAGGCAGGTCCATGGCTTTTCTGAGGGAAAGCAGGGAGGAGTGGCAATGACAAGCAATCGTGTCCTGGCCCTGACCTTCCCAATCAAACAAACCCAACACCTGGAATCCCTGTCTTTCAAAAATCTTGCTTCGTGAAAGTTTGTCTTGGCCCCTGAGTTCTCCCTTCAGAATTAGGTAATGACAATTAATTGATGCGGGGAAGTGGGCATTGCTTCCAGCTATAATATAGAAATCCTTATTTTGAAGAGATAACCAAGTTTAAGTGACTTAAACCTTAACTGCATTAGGAGCAGATAGGTCTCTTTTACAACAGTTGAAAAATTACAGAATCATTTCTATTACTAGGGAAATAAAAACATAATCTATGTGACCATATTTTATGAAATGTCAAGGGTAACACAGATGTTCACTTTTATTGTAGTTGAAAAATGATTTCATATGGATAGTGCTTCACTTGAAGCGCATATTCTATTAACATCTATGTTTATAATTACCCTGCAGTTTTATTTAGACTCAGATGGATAGAAGCAAAACATGGCAGCTTTCTCACAGATTCTAGCAGCTGATGGGCAGAGGTTAATTTGTCTGTACATGGGCACATTAGCTTGTCACATCTGCTATTAATTGCAAACAGATATATTAGTCTAATTAAACATTGCAAGGAACTGACCTAAATTGTTCAATGCCTGTTGCTATATCGACTCCACGATTAGCACACTTCAGGATGCATGTTTATCCTTGCGGTACTGATAGGAAATAGCAGTCTTAACTCTACAGCTAGTAATGGTTGTTGTAGTCATCAGTGCTGGTATGTTAACTACGCTTGCAATGGAAAAATAAAACTCATACGACATAGTGTAAATTTGCTGCTGAACTTGCAGTGAACTACCCCACTGCCTTGACCAAGAGTATTTTCAAATATTGCGTTGTCGGAAAAGTCATGACACATTTTTGCAACGAAAACCATAGAAAAAATATGTCATGATTTTTCCAACCCAGTACTTATTTTCTGTGGCCGCTGTCTAAGTGGGTTGCAGCCATTCTACTTTTGGAGCTCATGATTAGGACAAACAGTTGTGGTAAATCAATAGCCCATCAGAATTAATTAAACGGGCAATAGCAACTGTATGTTCATCAGCTCATTGCAAGAAATCGGGACAGAGGGTGTATCTCCTCCCTACGCAGAAGCCAAGCTGGTTTGTCCTGTGATATGCACTTGGGACATGTTTACTGATGACTAGATAGAAAATGTTTATATGTGGCAAGTAGATAAATAACAGAAGCCCAGTAATTGGGTACCTTTTGGAATTAATGGCTAGCTGATGTGCATGTCTTTCCTTAATTTTTACCAGTCTTAGATTCTCCATCACAGCTGTATTGCCAGATCTTTATTTCCCTGCATTAGAATGTCTCCCCCACTAAGAGGGAACCTCACTTTGTCGGTGCTTACAGAGGTGTCTAGCACCTGGGTACTCAGAAAATATATGAAAAAATCAAGGAAACTAGTTTCACATTATGTGAGACAGAGACAATCTACTTAAATATAAACCTTTTAGTAAGAATGCAAAAGACTTTTTCAATATACTAAAAGCAAAAAGTTTTTTAAAAGGAAGGTAAACCCTGTTTTTTGTAAGTAAAAAGATATAGTAAAGACAAATTTTAAAACAGCATTAAGTAGATTTTCATCAATCCTTCCAAATACTGACATATCAGGCTTTGGATTGATAGTCAAGAATGTTTGAAGGTGAAGGTACACTGTACCATCATTTTCCCCAAACCTGCTGCCCCTCTGGAAAGCTGTCTTCCGAGGCCTGAGAGAGTCCCAAGTAAGAACAGGTTGGTGGCTTTAGATGCAAGGGCTGAAGAGTTTCATAGTCACAGTGCAATCGCCTTCTCTGTCTTCTTTCTCCTTCTTTTCTTTATTATTCAGCACAGCAGCTTGGGCGCTTGGAAATAAATGTGCTTTGCATACTTCTCCTAGCAGACTGAACAGTAGGTCTTCTGAAAGGTTAATGCAGCTGGCCACCTTGTCCTGGTGACTCCAAGGCCACAATATTGTTCTGGGGACCAGAACTGGCTGCTCTTTGATTCTGGATCTTGCTGTCCTCTTGGCAGCTTTAGGTCTGCCCTGCCCTGCTCCAACCTTGCTGGCACCACTCTTCATGATTCAGGCAATGGGCTTTCACTTTGATCTTGATGGAGAGATGTGATCTAGGATTGTGAATTCAGGAATGGAAGCCAATAACTCTTTAAGAGGATGTGTTTTCTTTTTCTTTTTTTTCCCAGTCTCCCTCAGCTACAACTCTGGAATTGGAAAGATCCTTTTGTTGAATATGTGTATGAGTACATCTTTCATGATGGAAAAATTCACTCATTTTTGATTCAACAAACATGATGGTAACTGGCACAAAGATGAGTTAGAAATGATTCTTGCTCTTGAGGAGCTCACAGTCTATAGAGAAACTGAAAAAGATATGCTGAGTAATGAACAATAGGAGGAAGGAATATATGTTATACAAAGGAAGCACAAAGGAGGGGATCATTAGTTCTTTCTGGGTCAGGAGAAGTTTGTCAGAAAAACTTGACGTAGAAGACAATACATGGGTAGCGTATTGAAGAGACTCATTAGCTTTTATTCAGAAATACTTGAGGAGTCAAGGAATATTAGTATTAAAGTGCATTTATTAATTCAATCATCCAATAAATATTTATTGATATCAACTGTATGCTTTCTTGGCACTGTGATATATAGCAACTATAGCAATGGTGATATAACAGTGAAAAGAAAGACAAAGCTTCATGTAGACTTTAAATTTTAATTGGAGGGGACAGTTATCAAAAAAATATCTGAAATGTCAGGTAAGGACAAATGCTATGAAGAAGAATAAAAAATCAGAGTCCACCGATAAAGAGCGCGATGACGGTAGTGGCAGGTTGTGCTAATTTATGTGGGAAGTCTGGGAAAGCCTACCAGGATGAGATGATGTTTGAGCAGACAGCTGAAGGAGTACCATGGTGAGTCAGGTGGGTACCTGAGGAAGACCATCCCAGATAGAATCAACAACTGTGTCCAGTTTTTCAACATTAGAAAGACTTGAGTTTTATTTCATTGAGTGTGTGTCTGTGTGTGTGTAACAACTTCTTGAGGTAGATACTTTAATATGCCCAATTTACACATACGAAAAATATCTCACCAAGTACCACAAAGAGCACTCCTAGGGCTATAGGAAACTTGGATGACTTCTGAGGGTTTCCATAAAATTTGGGCGCAACACATTTTTGTTCACAGTTGGTACAATTTGGTGCTAGTTGGTGATTCTATGAGTCCTAGCGTTTAGGCTACACCTCGACTTTCCATTAAAGCAATGGTTTCCAACCCTGATTATCACATTTGCTTCTAATTTTTAAAATTACACGTTTAAAAAATCCAGATACCAAGACTCTATCTCTGGAGGTTCTCATTCAGTAAGCCTGAGGAGGGACCTGGGTACCCAGCATTTGCAGGTAGACTCTCTCTCAGCTCTCCAAGATTTGGAAACCAGTTATAAAAGTGATTTTCACACTTCAGTGTGCATACAACTTGTCTGGAGCTCTTGTTAAAATGCAGATTCTGATTCAACAGGCTTTGGGCTGCAAGCACTCCTTTTCTAACAAGGCAAAGTTATTCTTGGTCTTTGGACAACACTGAGTAGCAAGGTTCTACACAGCACTGTCAGTACCGGAACTGGACCAACTCATTGGGATCAGCAGAATGAGGGAATGTCAAACCCCAGTATGGAGAAGCGCAAATGCACCCCACCTCTGCTGTCTATCAAGCATCCACAGATGTTCCTCAAAGCCCAGGCCTCTGTCCTTTGAGAGCTGCCAGATGGCATGGCTCCAAGTGCAGCATAAATAGTGGGGGTGGAGGGACAGTTGAAACTCTGACTTGGTGAGGAAGGTTGGGGACAATGACATAGGCGTTCTTTGATCACCCTCCTTCTGCGCTACACAACTAATGTTGGGAATCTCCGTTGTGAGTTGAGGAAAATCTTACCTGGTTCATGAAGTCTTCCTGCCTCCTACACGGACCCCTCCACTGAACCATTCACCTCAGTGCCTCTCATCAGGATCACCTTCTCCTTTATTTTTATCCACTTTGTGTGAGGCATTTTATTCTCTCCAATGAGATCATAAACTGCAAAACTGCAGCACACACAGGAAGCTGAATTCATAGGAAGTAGGGATCATAGGATCTTGACACTAGAAGAGAGCTCATGAAATTCAATTTCCCTCTTAGGCTGTGCCTACTTCTACAATCTTCCAGAAAGATAATTATGCCGTCCCTGCCTGAATACTGCTAATTGTGGAAAGCCTACTTTTTTGTAAGTTGCTCAATTAAAAATTCACAGAATTGAAATTTGGTCTCTATCAGTCTTATCACTCTATAACCAAGAAGTTGAAAATAAAAAAATATTATCTTTTTTTTTCAAAGATTTTTATTGGGGATTTGGGGGAGGGGAGCAGCATTGGGGAATTGGGGAAGGGGAACAGACAAGTTGCTGTCCTTTTCTTCTTTAGTCTAGTTGTGGAGGACATTGCTTCACTGGCCCATGTTGGTATCGTCATTGCACTCTTCCTGGGTGAGGCAGATTGGTCACCGGCCTCTGGATGGTTGCTCATCGCGGCTATTGGCAGTTCACGCTGGCTGCTGGCCACTCACTGTAGCCTATGGCAGCCCACTGCAGCAAGGGCTGCAGCCTATACCATCGCTGGGGCTCGCACAGCCCAGCTCCAGGTGGAGCTGTTGTTAGCTGTGGAGGGCAGTGTCACTGGCCCTCATATGTGGGATATGAACTGGGGTTGCTGGCAGCTCAAGCCAGCTCTTAAGCAACGCGCCACTAAGCCGGCCCTAAATATTATCTTTAAGTGCTTACTATGTGTTGGGCCCTGTTCAGAATTTTGCACATAGTTAATTTTATTTGATCTTCACAACAGTCCTGTGAGGTAAATACTATCATTTGCCTCTTTAGAGATAGAGAAGAGTCAAATAAATTGTTCAAGGTCATACAGCTAGAAAGTGAAAGAGCTACAAGTCAAAGCAGACAGCCTGATAGTGGAGAATATATCGTCTGAACATAGCATAGGCTAACCCTGGAAAGTCAGTTTGTTCTATCCATTGTTTGCATGGGGCACAGTCCCGGAAGGAAACTGTGCCCCAGGGAAATGCTTTCTTTACCGAAAAAGGCTCTGCTGCATGTCAGCTGTGCCTTATCTGTTGGGTAAACCAGACGGGTCTGAGATGGTTCTGGAATCCCTATGACACATATATCAGTTCTAGAATTTGTGCTCAAAAGTGGTGGGGGATGGAGAAATCCTTCATCTATCTAATCCCTTGGTTTCCAAAAAAATCAAAGTTGAATTGGTCCTATACAATAGGCACGAACTTCCAGTTGGTCACTACCCAATTCAGAACCATCTAGTGGCTTCCCATTAAACTTGGAATCAAATCCCAACTCCTTACTGTGGCTTACTGTGCCTTATGTGAATCAGCCAAGGCTCTAAGTTCATTGGCCCAGACTCACCCGTCACATTTGTTGGACCCAGGCAAGAGGTAAAAGTTAAGGACCACATACCATAGATATAACAGTTAAAAAATTATAAATCAAGCTAGTAAACTGTTAAAATGAAAGATGTCCTATTCTCTAATGTTGGCAAATATACATTTCTAATGACAAAAGAAAAAAATAATATGTGTGAAGCTAGGTTTATGGATATATATAACTGAAGGTCTCCAGAATATCAGACATCTGAAATTAATTATTATTGCAAATACCTGGGTGTTTAATAAAAAATTAAAAGATTAAAATATTTTTCTGTTTTCAAATGTTCATCTTCTAAAATAGTAAAATTATTAAGATTAAAAGGCAAATATAAATTCTGACTATCAAAATTTTAAATGAAATTAGTAAAGCTGAAATTTTATTTAATTTTCTCAAAATTTAATTAAATATTATTCAATATTTTTATAATGCAAAATATGCACAATTCTTGAGTTTAATGTTTATGTAGTTGTCTCAGTATCACACTTCACACCTGTCACATCTGGACCTACATATGTACAAACTTAGGAGAAATATGTAATGTTTAATATTACAAAATGTTCTTCAGCTTCCATATGTAACTGTTGCAAATACTGCCCTAATTTGTGCACAGTGCTAGAGCCAGGAAATGGAATGGAAAGAGAAGCAAGAAAATGGATGCTTGGTGCTGCTGAGAAACAGCCTTCATTATGCAAGCATCAATTGTATTCCTGTTTTCCAAGAAAAGGATTTGACAAGTTAATTAATTTGTCTTTTTTTTAAAGCCAAAGCCTTTCCATGTCTCAAACCCTCATTCACTGCTTTCTGAAGCTGTGAGTCAGATCAGCAAACCTCAAACCTTTGCAGTCAGACACAGTTGCCTTTTGTTTTGAGGACATAGAGCAAGAGATATTGTTTGGAGACTGGATAGAATGAGTCATGAGGACAGCTGTTTAAAATTATAGGTTGTGGGGCTGGCCGAGTGGTTCAGTTGGTTAAGCTCTGAGCAGCAGCAGTTCGATGCCCAGCCTGAGTTGAGCTGCCACTGAGCTGCCAACAGGTGGCAGGATAGCTCAGCTAAAAAAATAAATAAATAAATAAATAAATAAATAAATAAATAAATAAATAAAATTACAGTAACCAGATCAATCACAAACTTCTGTGTGATGGAAGCACCCATGTGTCTTTCATTTTGTGTGTGTGTATTTGTGACATGCAAGGCTTTCTAAAGCAGAGGCCGAGGGCAGGGGCCCCTCTTGCCTGGTGTAAGGAGGAGACTGAACTGGCCTTGTTTATTTTCAAATACCTCCAACAATATCCTGCCTGCCGGCCCTTGTACTTCATTGTGAAATCTCTGTCCCTGTAACTTTGTATTGTTTGCTTTTTCACTTCTTTCAGGTCCCTGCTCAAATGTTACCCCTTCAAGAGACCACCCTGACCACCCTATCTAAAACAGCATACCTGTCTCATCATTCTCACCTTCCTTGCTTTGCATTTCTATGTAACTCTAATTAATAGTTGAAATTACATCATATATCTGTCTCTCTTTTTCACACATATGTAGAGCAGTGCCTGTCACATCTTGGATGCTCAATAATATGTGTAAGAGGGAAGGAAGGAAGGAAAGGAGGAAGGAAGGAAGGAAGGAAGGAAGGAAGGAAGGAAGGAAGGAAGGAAAGAAGGAAGGAAGGAAGAAAGGAAAGAAAGAATTTGGAATAATGCCTTCTTATCAAAAGGAAGAAATGATTACACTTGACTGTGAAGGTTTTTGGTAAGGACTGTCCTTGGCCCTCTGGAATTGCCTAGGTTCCTAGGCAACAGCTGGAACAAGGCACACTTTTTCCCTCTGCAGGCTACCTGAGAGCTTTGACTTTCCCCTTGGGTCTAATGAAGAACAAAGTAGGTGTGACACAGCAAATTAGCAATACTTCTCTCATCCCTACCTGGGAAGCTGTGGAGTTGTCTTTCAATTATAACAGTGCTTTCTCTAAAAAGGAATGGGGACACAATATTAACGAAGACCAATATGATCTGCCTTCACCTGCTACCAATTAACACTTTACAAGTGATGGAATTATCAGGGAACTGGTGGGTTTTATATTCTAGGGAATAGATACATGAGGGTGTCATTTTCTCTGTCTGGAAGAGAACATCGAATTAGATGCTACACATGCTAGGCTGCTGCAGCAGGGTCTTTTCTTAGGAACCAAACCACGTGCTTCTGATCATTTCATTGAAAGACACACAGAAAATGTGAAAAAGGATAAGTTAGAACCGTACTTTTGAGAAGAAATGAGAGAGTGAAATGCTATCATAGAGATACTTATAAAAACGAGAGTAAAACCTATTGACTAACTTTCATTTTGTAGCAATTGTCCCCAAACTACCTTGCTTATTTCTAGTCAAACTTTTTACATCTTTGTGTCACTTGGGACCCTGGGGACATTGCCTGGGGAGCTGAGTAGAGGTAGATAGATAATCAAACTTCTCTACATGGGTGACTAGTTGGTTGCCAAGTATTTATGGACAATTTCTGTGTTGGTTTGTTTCTCTGGTACTATAGTTTTTATTGTGATTGTTTTGGTCTGAGTATGGATGGGAAGATACTGTGTGAAACCCAATTGGGTGAAGCATTCCAGGAAATTGTTTCCAAATAACTGCCTCAGTAAATATTAATGTAGACAAATGATAACAGAAGTATGACCACAATGATAATTGAACAGTTAGGAATGAACACATGAAACAGCAAGTTTTCATGGGTGCTTAGTATACTCTCAGCACTGTGTTAGGCACTGTGGGGGCATACAGGGTGCTTGTGGTGTTTTTTTGTTTGTTTGTTTTTTCTTTTTTGACTATGTAGCATCCATTTCTTTTTCCTAACAACATCTGGATTTCTTGATGTTAAATATATTAGTTAAATGCAATGTCAATTAATGTCCCAATTTTTAAAATTGGATAACATGACTTAAGACACATGGGAGAATTCCATTTCTGGGTAAATGGAATATACTTACTTCTCCCTGTTCTTCCATTAAGTACAACTAAAAATCCTGAACACTGCATATAAAACAAAAATAAGAAGGCTCTGAAAAGTGGAGAGAAGAAAGTAGAGCAACTAGAAACCTTGTGACCCTAGGAACAACACTGTGGTGAGTTTCCTGAGGTTTCTTTTGCCTCATATATCTCAGACTTGTAACTGAAGAAGCCAGCTACCAGAAGTCCTAATGGACTCTGATTTAAAAAAAGCCCCAAAAAAGCCAAAACGCCAGGAAAGGAGTTGACTAGCATGACAGAAAATGCTTAGCTATCTGCCATTAGGATTCTCCAGAGAAACAGAATCAGTAACACAGATGATAGATAGATAGATAGATAGATAGATAGATAGATAGATAGATGATAGATAGATAGAATTAGAGAAAGCAGCTAGAAAAGAAGGTATGAGTAAGATCCAGAGTCTCATAGTACAACAATCCAAAGATAGATAAAGAAAAGTCTCTAAATAGAAAAGAAATAATAAAAGAAGAAATGTTAGAACTTCAGGAAAGAAGAAAGAACAACTAAAAAAAAAGAAAAAAAAATTATTAAATATGTTACATTTTCCTTTTCTTCTTGAGTTTACTAAATTATATTTGAGTTTAGTAAATTATATATATTGTAAGACTGTTAAGAAATGGTTTTAAATGAATGATGAGGAAATGCATAAGACAATTATATTATAAAGGGAGAGGGTAAAGGAATATAAAAGGAAGTAAGTTTCTATATTTTACTTGAACTGGTAAAAATGATGTCCCCAGTAGACTGATAAGTTATGTATATATAACATAGTACCTAAAGTGACCATTTTTTAAAAGCTGTACAAAGAAATACACTTAAAAACAGAATTAATAAATAAAAATAGAATTCTAAAAAATGTTTAAGTATTTCACAGAACAATAGGAAAAAGAAACACAAAATTTAAAAAACAAAAAACAAACAGAAAACCAAAAATGAATGGGAAACTTAAGTCCTAATATATTAATAATTACATTAAATGTAAATGGTATAAAAGAATTTAAAGACAGTGATTGGCAGAGTGGATTAAAAAACCTAATTATGTCCCATCTACAACAAGTTCACTTCAGCTATAACAATATAGGTTGGTTGGAAGTAAAGACTAAAAAATGTTATAGCATCGCTTCTCGGCCTTTTGGCTAAGATCAAGTGTAGTATCTGTTCTTATCAGTTTAATATATGATATGTCCTCTATCCGAGGACAATATATTAAATGGATTTTTGGAGCTGGGAGATGGAATAGGAGCTTGCTGTCCACTCCGCGCATCGACCCTGTACTGCAGTACCTCCAGGAATGGTGTACCTCCTCGGGGAAATAATAATAATAATAATAAAAGATATAGCATGCTACATTAATAATATGAAAGCAGGAGTGCCTATATTAATATCAGATAAAATAGTTCTTCACAGCAAAAATATTACCAGAGCCAGAAATGGACATTACATAATAATAGACAGGTTAATACACCAAATAAAACATAGAATCCTAAATGTGTATGTATCAAAAAAACGGGAGGGGGAAGGAAAAAAACCTGCAAAATATGTGAAACAGATATGAACTGTAAGAAGAAATAGACAAATAAAAAAATATACTTGGAGATTTCAACAACACTCTCCCATCAATCCACAGAACAACTAGACAGAAAATCAACAGTGATATAGAAGAAATTAACACCATCAAACAATGGGATCTAGTCAATATTTATGGAGCACTCCACCCCCAAACATTCTGTTTAAGTGCCCACAGAACATATACCAAGGGAGGCCATAAAACAAGCCTCCACAATTTTAAAAAATTGAAATTATACAGAGTATGTCCTCTAATCACAGCAGAATCAAATTAGAAATCTATAACAGAATCATAACAAGAAAATCTCCAAATTCTTGAAAAGTAAACAACATACTTCTAAATAATCCATGGATTAACAGAACATCTAAAAAGAAATAAAAAATATATTGATATACTGAAAATGAGAATACAACATATAAAAATGTATAGGACACAGCTAAAGTAGTGCTAAAAAGAAACTTTATAGCACTCAATGTTTATATTAGAAAAGAAAGAAAGTGTCAAATTAATCCAAACTTTCACCTCAAGAAACTAGAAAAAGAAGAGCAAAACAAATGGAAAATGAGCAGAAGGAAGGAAATAGCAAAGATAAAGATAAGAGTAAAAAAATCAATGAAATTGAAAACAGAAAAACAATAAGAAAAAATGAGTGAAACAAAAAATTGGTTCTTTGAAAAAATCAGTAAAACTGAAAAATTGTTAGTAAAACTAAGAGTGACCAAAAAAATGGAGAGAAGATACAAATTACCAATATCTGGAATGAAACAGGGGCCATCCATAATAGACTCTGCATTCATCAAAAGGACAATAACAGGACACTATGCATAACTACACACAACCTAAATAAAATAAACAAATATTTTGGGGGAAAAAAAAACTGACCACAATGCTCTCAATATTAAATAGGTCTTTTGAATGGTACTGTAAATATTGAAGAATTGAATTCACAATTTTAAAATTTCCAGATAAGAACTCGCCAGACACAATTAGTTTCATTGTAAAATTCTACTAAATGTTTAAAGAAAAAATAACAGGCTTCTACAAAATCTCTTTCAAGAAACAGAAGAGCAGTGAACATTTCCCAATTCATTTTATGAAGCTAGTATTACCTTTATACCCCAAACCAACAGAGCCAGTACAAAAAAAGGAAAGCCACAGATCAATATCTCTCATGAATATAGGCATAAAAATCTTGAACAAAAATTAGCAGAGTTCAGCAATATATAAAATGAAGTAGGGCTGGCTGAGTGGTTCAGTTGGTTAAGAGGTTGCTCAAGGGTGTGAGCTGAGCTCTGAGCAATAGCAGTTTGATGCCAGCCTGAGCTGAGCTGTCGCTAAGCTGCCAACAGGTGGCAGGATGGCTCAGCTAAAAAAATAAATAAATAAATAATAATGTCTAAAATGAAGTATATGCCATGACCAAGCCATGACCAAGTGGAGTTTATTGCAGAGATATAAGGCTGGTTCAATATATGAAAATCAACCAATGTGATTCACCAGAATAACAGGCTAAAAGAGAAAACTTACATGATCATATCAGTTGATGCAAAAAGCCTTTTGACAAAATTTAACACCATAAAAAAAAAAAACTCTCAGAAAACTAGGAATAAACGGGAACTTTCTTAACTTGACCAAGAACATCTACACAAAAACACCCCTACAGCTAACATCATACTTAATGGTGAAAGGCTGAATGCTTTTCCTCTAAAACTGGTTACAAGGGAAGAATGTCTACTCTCACCACTCTCACCCATAGTACTGGAATTCTAGCCAGGACAGCAAGGCTAGATGAGCAATTAAAATATACATATCAGAAAGGAAGAAATAAAATTGTCCCTATTTGTAGATGACATGACTGTTTTCATAGAAAATCCCAAGGAATTTACCAAAAAAAAAAAAAATCTGTAGAAACAAAAAGTGAATTTAGCAAGGTCACGGGATACAAGATAAATACACAAAAATCAACTGTGTAGAGTGTGTATGAAAAAAATTATAAAATACCGATAAAAGACATCAAAGAAAATCCAAATATATGAAGAGGCATATATTCATGGATTGGAAAATCCAAGATATCTGATATCTCCAAACTGATAAACAGGTTTAGTGCAATAGTTTTCTAGATATAGGCAATATTATTCTAAAATATATGTGGAAAGGGAAAGAAATTAGAGTCAGTAAAACAATTTTGAAAATGAGAAGTGGGAGAAATCAGCTTCCATTCTTTCAAAAATATTATGTAATTATAATAATCAAGACTGTGTGGATTGGCAGAGAGCTAAACATACAGAGCAATAGACATAGAACAGAGAAACCAGAAATATCCCCACATTAATATGTGCAGCTGATTTTTGGCGGAGGTGCAATAGCAATTTTATGGAAGAAAATAGTTTTTCAACAATGGTGCTTGCTGGGCAATCGAACACCCACTGGCAAGAAGGTGAAACTCAACCTAACTCTCACACCTTATACAAAAATTAACTCAGATTGGATCACAGACTTAAATGTAAAATGCAAAAATATAAAAAGTTAAAAAAATAGGAGAAAATCTTCAGGATCTAAGGCTAGGCAAAGAGTTCTTATATTAGATGCCAAAAGCACAATCCATGAAAGAAAAAATTGATGAATTTTACTTCATCAAAATTAAAAATTTTTGTTCTCTATGCTACCCTTTTTTTTTTTTTTTTTTTTTGAGAGCAGTGTCACTGGCCCTCACATGTGGGACCAAACCCCGGGCCGCTGGCTTTCCAAGCCAGCGCTCAACCGCCGCGCCCCTCGGCCAGCCCATCTATGCTACCCTTTTAAGAGAAAGAAAAAACAAGCTTTACATTGGGATGAAATGTTTCCCAATCACATATCTGACAAAAAAAGATAGTTTTTTGGAATATATAAAGTATTTTGAATATATAAAGACTTCTCAAAACTTAATAGTAAAAAAAAAAAAAGAATCCAATTAGAAAATGGGCAAAGATATGCACAGACATTTCACTGAAAAGGATATAAGGTCCACAAATAAGCACATGAAAAGATGTTACACATCATTAGCCATTTGGGAAATGCAAATTAAAACCATAATAAGATATTACTATACACACCTATCCAAATAGCTACAATGACAAATAATGACAACACCTGATGCTGATGAGAATAAGAAAAGCAGAATCACTCGTATATTACTGGTGGGCATAAAAAATGGTACAGCTACTTGGGCAAACAGTTTGGCTATTTCTAACAAAGCTAAACATGTAACTAGCATATGACCTCAGCTTAATCATTGCACTCTTGGACATTTATTCTAGAGAAATGAAAACTTATGTTCACACAGAAATCTATATGTGAATGTACAAATCAGCTTAATTTGTAATAGTCCCAAACTGGAAATGATCCAGATTGTTTTCAACGAGTGAACGGTTAAACAAGTTGTGCTACATTGCTACCATGGAATACTACTCAGCAATAAAAAGAAAGGAACAGTCGATGCAGGTGACAACTTGGATGACACTCAAAGGAAGTATGCTGAGTGAAAAAGTGAACCCTAAAAGGTTATATACCGAACATGCCAAAACAATGTATACACACTTTAAGAAAGGACAAAACTGTATTAATTGTAATACCCAAGATATACGGATAACAAAAGATAATTACAAGTCACGTTTGACTTCTACAATTACAAAAGGTGCTCAAAGTGGTAACCATCAATGTCCAGACACTTCTGATTAAGGTGAACTATTGATCTATCTATGCTTGAGCATAGATAACATCTCTTAAAATATGTATACATTTTTTTTGCACCCTCAGTATATTTCATTTATATATAGCATCCATGAAATTACAAAATTACAGAAATGGAGAACACATAAGTAGTTGCCAGATGTTAAAGAGTGAGTAGGGGCAGGAGAGAAGTAGGTGTGGATAAAAAAGGGCAACGCAAAGGATTCATCTGGTGATAGAAATTTTCTATATCTTGACTGTATCAATGTCAATATCCCAATTGTGATATTGTACTATAGTTTTTCAACATGTTATCTTTGGGGGAATCATGGGATTTCTCTATTATTGCTTACAACTGCATGTTAATTTGCAAACTATCTCAAAATAAACAAGAGTAATTTTGGAAAAAAACACATGTCAGAATAAATGTCTGAGAATAATTTAAAAATATTAAAAATAAAAGCAGTGATGTTTCACTAGAAATTAAATCATACTGTAGAGCCACTGTAATTAAAGCAATATGGTATTGAAAAGAGACGAGTAGAAAAGAATAGGGAATTAAGAAATAGAACCCAGTAAATATGGGAAGTTAACACATACCAAAGGAGATAGTACCATTTCAGAGGGAAAACATAATTGATGTAGTAAACAAGGTTGGCATAGCTTTTTTCCTATCTGGTAGAAAATTAAAATTGTACTTTCACCTTTCAATGCATGTAGAAGTAAATCCCAAATATATTACAAATTTAAATATAAAATAAAAGTATAAACTTTAGAAGAAAAACTAGGAAAGGATACAGGTAAGTGATAGTTTTTGAAGTAAGGACACTAGAAGCCTTAATGGAAAAACATATGACTATGTAAGAATTGCAATTTATACTTGGCCAAAAATACTATAAAAAGTCAAAAGATAAACTAGAGATTGAAAATTATTTGGCACATGTAGAACAGGGAATGATTAGTATCCTTAATGTTAAAAGAATGTCCTATCCCCTTTTACCTCATGTACACCATTAATATATATTCGGGTTATTTTTACTTTCTTCGCCAGTTTGATGAGCAAGATATGATCTTTGTCTCTTTAATTTGTGTTTCCTGACAATTGGTGATACCAATTATATTTATTAGCTATTGGGAATCACCCTTCTGTGAACTTAATTTATCCATTTTTCTACTATGTTGTATATTTTTAAATTTTAACCAGTGAGTATTATTAATATCATACATTGAAATTTAAGTATTACAGCCTTAGAGCCTTACAATCTGGTAATATCTATAATAATTTAAAAATACACATCTAATTTAATATCAGCCTGCATTGGGGGAACTTTTCTTTAGAAATAAATATGCCACTTGAAAAAAATTACAGTATTTGTAATGACCAAATCGGAAACACACTGAATGTTTATGAATAGCAGATTGGTTGAATAAATTGTAGTACATCACATAATTACGCAGCTACTGAAAAAAAAAAGAGTGATATCTATAGTAGGTGACTTATAAGGATTTTGTTACAAGATGTAGATAAGAAATTATTATATAATCTAAGTTTTTTTAAACTATAAATTACCCCAAAGACCAATATATGTACTTAAATAGTCACACAGGACTTACAAACATGGAAAGAAGTATAAATGGTTATATACCAAAATTTTAACTTTGATTCCTGGATCAGGGGTGAGGTGAGGTATAGGAGTGAGGAGAAGGAAGGGAAAAGAAAGGTAAATAAACAGAAAGATTGAAAATCAGGAAAAGGTATTTAGAATTTTAAAAGGTATGTGTAATATGAACCTGTTTATATAAAATTATATATATGTACATGTTGGTGCCTAAAAATATGTATGAAATTATAGTCACATAAACATTAATAAGGAATATTTCTGAGTGGAGGGACTTAAGTGATTTTTTTTCCACTCTCTTCATTATAATCTCCTGAATTACTCAACTTTCTAAAAATAAGAATGCATTATTTCTATAGATGTGGAAAAAGCAGTAAGTCTATATCCCATGCGTTTGCTTGTATTTTCATGTTATCGAGGAGGATTTGCCTGGGAGATACCAAGAGAGAGACCCTGTGCTTTGAAAGTAGAAGCCCATCAAGTGGGTGTGCCAGGGTTTTCAGAAGCGAGAAGATGAGGGGTTTAGGTTCTGGGCGTGAGGCAGGATGAGTAAACTTACCCTGAGATGGCTTTCCTAACACTTGGAGAGGAGTTGAGTTTGGGAGATTCCCTCTGTTGATGATGCCTGATGGAGATGGACACCACTCTGACACAGCTTTGGAAAGGTAGAACCTAGACTGGAGGTGATGGAGGAGAAAGGCAGCAGGCAGGTTTGGGAACCAGAGATTGTGCTGAGATAAGCATCTATGTTGGAATGATAAGAGGTGGTTAGATTCCGGAAATTGCCAAGGTAGAGCAAATAGAATTTGTCGATGGAGTCAAGAATGACTTCAAGATTTGGGGCCTGGGAATCTAGAAGACTGGAGTTATACTTACTAAAATGGACAACTAGGAGAGAGACAGTTTTGGTGGGAAACAATAGTCTGTTTTACACATGTTATATTTGAGAAAAGTATTAGACACATTTGCGGAATATTCTCATTTGCACCTCCAGAATCGGAGCCACTTTACTGTGTCCTGGGAAGTGGATCACCACAGACTCAATCACCCAAGCTCCCTTGCACTCTAGCTTCTGGCTAGGCCAATGGGAGACGGACAGGAGCTCACAGGTTGGGAAATGTTATGGTGCAATTGTCAGTGGCTGCTTTCCTCTATCTAAGGCCATAGCTTTTATCATAATTGCCTCACTGCCATAACTAAGGCTCTTTCAGGTACTTACAGCAAGCAGCCCCTTCTCTTTCCTCTTTGTATTACTTTGCTAGGGCTGCCAGAACAAAGTTACGTACCACAGGCTGAGGGGCTTAAACAACAGAAATGTATTGTCTTACACTTCTGGAGGCAGGGTTGGTTCCTCCTCATGGCAGTGAAGGAGTTCTAGACTGCTCTGCTTGGCTTGCAGATGGCCGTTTTCTCCATGTGTTTTCATATCCTCTCTTCTCTATATGTGTTTACATCCAAATTTTCTCTTATAAGGGCATCAGGCATGTTGAATTAGAGCTTACCCTAGTGACCTCACATTAACTTAATCACCCCCATAAAGACACTATCTCCACATGTGGTCACATTCTGAGGTACTGGGGGTTAGGATTTCAACATGAATATTTGGAGGTAGGGCCATAGTTCAGCTCATAATGCTTTTAACCTATGACAATGGCTCCTTGCTCTTGCTGAGTCCCTCAGGGTTTCATCATCCTGCATTGGTTCTTATAACCCCACCCAGTCCTTTGTAAAGAGTCCCTTCTTCCAACTCTCTTCAGGTACCCCTTCAGTGTGCTGTCCGTTATCTGCAGGAATCACGACCGGTATAAAACATACGTGGCCATATTGACCAAACACAGATATTTGAAACCAGAGTTCAGAGGAGAGGCCTCAGATGACTCAAGGTTTCAAGGCTGTTCAACTGGTTATTCACTGGCACCATTTTGCTGAATGTGGAATGAGGAGAAGAGGCAGTGGTTCTTAGGGGACTCTTTGAAGTCCTTTCAGTAGCCTGGAGGAGAATTGCTTTTAGGAAGCTAAGAACTTGAACAGTGGAGAGACAATGAAGATAGCAGGTATGGACATATTTTAAAGTTGCTTTGTATTGAATAGAAGGACTTTCAATAAAGGTTGCATTATGACAAAGCAAATTATTCTAATTGTACAGAATAATGTGTGTTTATAGGAAAGGAGGGAGAAACCAGGGGGCAGAGAGAGACTGAGGATATATGAAGGAGACAAAGAATGATGATTCTGGAATTAGGCACCTATGGGTCATAGAGCAAAACAATTAACAACAGGGGGAAG
This sequence comes from Aselliscus stoliczkanus, assembly GCA_033961575.1. Lineage (NCBI taxonomy): Eukaryota > Metazoa > Chordata > Mammalia > Chiroptera > Hipposideridae > Aselliscus > Aselliscus stoliczkanus. The sequence goes on from CM066730.1 coordinate 111,952,913, forward strand.
AAACTGACTTTGAGAGCACTCTAACTCCATTGTGGCTGCAGGGAGGATGAATACAGGTTTATAAGGCAGTACAGCCAAGAGGCAATGGAGGGCACTTGGTTTATTAACATCTTTTATTTCTCCCTATATCAGGTGTTAATTGAAATCATAGTTGCAAAGAAAAAATGCTTTTATATTCATGACTGGTTGGTTTCCTGTGTTAAATTCTGGGAAAGCTTAAGTGACTAATGTACTTTTCCATGCAGAATCTGCCCAGTGTCATGATATATGTATCATGTGAGATGAGTTATCAAGAATCTCCACACACAAACATCAGCACAGCTCTTATTCTTTAGGTCACAATAAATGTTGAAAATATCCCCCAGTTGCTTGAAGATGTCATTTACAGTTGTTATCTTATTTGTTAAGATACACACAATGTAGCCATTTTAAATATAGTTGAACAGGGACTTACTTTTTGGTTTACTCAACATAATAATTTGGAAAAGTAATCTAGAAAAAGATTTTCAAGCTAAAGAAGTAGCCTTTAATTGAGTTTCCACAATGGAACTGTTAGGATATACTATGTTAGTAATTCAAATGCAATAACATGATGAAATATGCATGGTTTTAAATACATTTTCATCCTAGAAGGAGATCTGGAGGTCCTCAGGACCAATTCACCTCATTTTACAGATAAAAACACTGAGGCTCAGAGAGTGAAATGACCTACCTAAGTCCCACAACTACTTGGTGGAGTAGAACCCAGGACTCCTGACTTCACAGGCAGGGTTTTATGCTGTGTACTGGACTGCCTCATGCTGAAATCAATACAACCGTGTGTGTGTGTGTGTGTGTGTATGTGTATTTAACATATATATAATATATGTATATATATATACATATATGTTAACATATATATATATGTTAAATTATTTATTTATTAAATTTATTGGGGGTGACATTGGTTAGTAAAATTATATAGGTTTCAAGTGTACAATTCTATAATACATCATCTATATATTGCATTGTGTGTTCACTACCCAGAGTCAGTTTTCCTTCTGTCACCATATATCTGACCCCCTTTTCCCTCTTCTACAATTCCACCCCCCATTTTCCCCTTCCCCTCTGGTAACCGCTAAACTGTTGTCTGTATCTATGAGTTTTTGTTTCTTTGTTAAAACAACCATTTTTTAAAAGCATTTGATTTTATTCTGTGTTCAGCCTCCCATGATGAAACAATTTTTTAAATAAGGTGCTCAACAGGATAACTTAGAAATGAGATTAAAGTCCAGAAGGAATGTAGTGGTGCTGCCTAGCGCTCACAGTCAACCAGGTGAGTGATGCCATCTGGAGGGAAGGATGACTATTCTCAGCCTTTGGCCATGTGGAAGCTTGGCAAAACTGCCCTGGAGATTTGGGCAGGGCGGGGCTTGCCCAGAATACAGTGGCACCTGTCATCTGGAATTCTTACCAAGAATTTGTGTGCTGAAAATGCTCAACGATGGCCACTCTTGGTTTTTGTTACTAAGGAATTTTTTTTTCTTGATGAGAGAGAGTGTGTGTGTGTGGGGGTTGGGTCTTCTCAGAACCCTAATGGCATTTCTCTCCAATTAACATTAAAAAGACTGCTGCCACCTTTATCCACCACTTCACACAATCTTCTCTATTACCAATTTATTTCTGGAGCCACTGGGGTTTTTTTGATTGTTTATAGTTTTTTGTTTTGTTTTGTTTTAACTGAAAGAGAGAGAAAGAGTCAAACTTTATCTCCTGTAGCTAGATCTTGATGCTCTAGAAGAATAGTTTGGAATCCTAAGAAGTTTGTAGCTTGCACGTGTAATATATAATTCTTCCTATTGAATGACCTATTTGATCAGCAAATGAAGAGGAAGTAATTTCCCAGGCATGATAAGGGAGCAGAGTTGTGGCCTCCAACTGAGACCAAACAACCCTAGTCACTGAACTAACAAGAGATTATTTATTCATTTAATTCAACAACTACTTATTGATACCTTTTATGTGCCAGGTATTGGACTAGGCATTGGTATGGCAGGGAACCAGCCCCTCTGGCCAATCTGGGACATGGAGTAACGGCAGGTGTAGAAATCATTGTCATATGTGTGACTCACCAATTGTATGAGGAAGATCCAGAAGAAATCAAAGACAGAACAGGCTTTAAATAACCAATAATACTCTTCCACTTGACACTTCTTGTTCAAGATTGTACTTGCAGGATATCTCACTTTCAGGGAATCAGAAAAATATCAAAAAGAATTTGTTTCATATAAATCCCTCATCTCCTTTCCATACCTGAAGCTCTTTTGAATGGTCTTGTTTTCCTCCCTATTAACATTATGCCAGTATTCACTTTTCACTACCTTCTTCCATAAGTTTTATGTGATTTTTGATTAGTTAGACTGTTTTTGCAATAGTACTGAAAAAGTTCTTTTGAAAGTTTAACAGGTGCCATTTACCACATGCCAGCACAGGGCTAATGTTTTATTGCAAAGTGTATATGATTTTCCATTTTACAGATGAGGAAACTTAGAGAAATTAAGTAATTTGCCTGGAGTAATACAGGTTTTTGGTGGTAAACTCAGGACTTCCAGCTCCAACATGTACACACTTCCTTCAGTATCAAGCCACCCAGGGTGCTGGGAATCAGCCCTTGGGGCCTCGGTGACAATGGCTGCACTGGTGGGGCAGTCGGGGCAGTGAGGTCTAAGTGCTCTAGAAACATGGGCTGCTCAGTGAGGAGAGGAGGGGCATTATGTCTTTTTATCTTAAAAGCTTTTAAATTGCTAGCCTTTTGCTAGGCACTGTTTGAAGCACCAACTAGTAATAATAGAACAGGGTTAATCATGATAATAATAATAATTGCCCCTATTTATTTATATTTTACTATGTACCAGGAATGGATCCAAGTAGTTTATATGAGTTAATTCATTGAATGCTTGCAGCAGTGCTATGAGGTAGGTATTTTTATTACCCCTTATAGGTAAGAAAATGGAGGTACAGAAGTTTGGTAACTTGCCTAAACCCACCCAGCTAGGAAGCGATAGAGCCAGGATTCAAACAGTAGAATGACGTTAGAGGTCTTTTTAACCATGCCATATTGACTCTTCCTCAAGGAAATAATGGAGTAGAGGTGATATCCAACTGGACTTAGGGAGAAAATGTGGTGAACTGACCATGAAGAATGCAAAGAACGGATGATTAGGCAGGAGAGGCTAGCTTGTGCAAAGGCGAGAAGCAAGAAAACACAATGCGTTTGCTGTCTCCCGATAGTTCCATGTGGCTGGAGACAGGGACTGTTGGGAGGGTGGGCAAAGAGACTAGGGAGATGGAGGTTGATGTGAAAGGCACTGGAGTTGTAAGTTGAGAGGATGACTCTCCACAGAGAAACTCTATAAGGTTGAACAGGGAAGTGACACAATGGATTTGTGTGGAGGGTTTTGTTGACCGGACTAGATTGGAGGTGCTGAGATGGTTTAGAAGTCAAGTGCATTAATCCAAGTGAGGGGAAAAAAAAAAGAAAGAAAGACTGAACCAAAACAATATTTCTGGGGGTGGAGAGACAGAGTTGGACTCAGGAGATTTTTAGGAAGGTAAAGTGGGTAAAGCTTGGAGACTATGGGTGAAGTGCAGGACTGGTAAGTACCTAACTTGACTTTTACTTTCTGGATAATTGGTGGGTGCTAATATCATTCACCAAATAGGGAATAGGGGAGGAGGAAATTAAAGCAACCGCTACACCACCGGCCAATAGACACTGAACAAGCTGTGCTACATCCTGTTCTAAGCACTTAATGTTCATTAACTGATTTGTCCCTAACAACAGCTCTGTGGTGTAGGCACTGTTATTATCCACACCTTATAGATGAAGAAAGCGAGGGTTAAATAATTTGCTCATGTGCAGCTCTTGAATGGTAGAGTCAGGATTTGAACTCTGGCGGTCTGATACCGGAGTCTGTGCTCTTGGCCATTATACTAGGCTGGGAATAAGATGGTAAGCTCAGTTTTGGGCATCTTAATTTTGAGGTGCCCATAGAACTATCAAATGACTTTCCAGTAGGGAGATGGGTGCGTGGGCCTGGAGCTTCAGGTGAAGATCCAAATTCCTCTGCCAGCTCAAACTAGATGCAGTGCACAGGGATAATCTGCAACCAGGGGCATGCACCCTGTGTGGTCATTTGGGGAGTCTAAGTCCTCAATATTCCAAACATATTGGAAACATGAACTTTATGAATTGATTCTTAACTATATGCTTAATGGTGTGGGTTTGAAACTTTAGTGAGCACTGCTTGAAACCATTGGGCATCAATTTAGTGGAGAAAGTGCTTATAAAAATGATTTATCACCTTAGATTCTTCTGGAATAAGGTGGTGGGATGATTAAATAGATAAAATACAGATAGGACTCTCACTTGTCATATGCTTCTGGATACAGCAAGGAGATAAGCCCTGAGATGGAAAGAGGCTGGCAGAATTAGTGGGAAGAAGCTAGCCTCAAGGCGTAGGAAATAACCAAATTAAATGGGCTGCTTGCAGGCACAAGTCTACTGTGGGCTAATTTGTTTCCTGCAAGAAGAAGAAGAAAAAAAACTCAACTCATTTTTGTCCTCTTAAATTTTAAACAGGCACTGCGTAATTGCACTTCCCTTCTCTCAATATTGTTGCTTGGGCAAGAGGGGAGGAGAGAGAAAGTCAGCTGGAGCTAGAGGAGAACAAGAGGGAGGAAGGGAGAGAGAGGGGAGAGGGAGGGAAAGAGGGAGAGAGAAGGAAGAGTGAGAGAGGGAGAGAGAAGGGAAAGTGAGAGAGGAAGGCAGAGAGAGGGGAGAGGGAGGGAGGGAGAGAGAAGAGGAAGGGAGGGAGAGAGGTGAGAGGAAGTGCCTTGGCCTCGGTTACATCCCTTATCAGGGATGCTAATAACATCCCACCTGCCAGTACAAGCAGGAGATGGGTATGTTTCATCTAAGCTTCTTCTCTTTGAAATATCAATGCTTGCTCTTTTTCTGAGGAAAATTCCAACTTCAGTTTTCTTTCATCTCTGTCTCTGCATGAGAAGCTATGGTTTAATGGCACTTAGTGGACTGATTGATTAAACATTGACCTCATTTGCAGGCCCAACCCAGACAGCATATAGAGTAAGCATGAGGCCTGTTTTGCCCAGCTACATGCTCATGCTTTCCCCACCCCTGCAGGACATTTGTTCATCCATCAGATATTGGCAGAAGGCTTATTACGGCCAGGCTCTGTGTTAGATGCTAGGAAAGAACAGAGAATAAGAGCTCACGATCCATCGAGAAGGAAAGGTCCATAGGCTGTGTGCACTGCGATAAATAGTGCCAGGAGAGTAAACAGAATGTCATCAATTGACATATAAGGGGCACGAAACCAAGAGTTGGAGCATGAGGGCAAGTTTCCTGCAGGCAGCGGGGATAACTAAGCAGGGACCTGAAGGCTAAACGGGGTAAGTCAGGCTGAGAGGGCAAGAGAAAAGGCTCCAGGCTGTGGGATCAGCATATGCAAAAGTCCTGAGGCTAGAAAAGAGAAGGCGATTGGGGAGAGATGTAGCTTAGTGTGTTGAAAGAGTACAAGGTACAAGTATGGTGGAAGGAAGAAGGAGGCAGGCTGGTAAGAGAGGTAAGGCTGTAGAGATAAGAAGGGTTTTGGTAAACAGGCCCAACAATAAGCCTAAGGAGTTTGGCTTTTACCTTGATTACAATATGAGCCATTAAACTGTTTTAAACAAGGGAATGATGTGCTCAGATTTATAGTGTATAAATACTGTCCTGCTGAAGTGTGGATTAAAACTAGAGGATGCAAGACTGGAGAGGTACCATTGGGATCTTGCTGTAGTAAAATAGATACGAGAAGATGCTGGCCTGAGCTAATACAATGGCTTGGTTAGGGAGGTTTGAAAGAGGAGGAGGCCAAGAGTCAAGGATGGAACTGTGATATAGCGAAGGAAGAACTCTGCGAAGAGGGTTGACTGTTACCACTGCTGTGAGGGTATCTGCAGGCCACTCCCTTTATTTGCTACTTGTGGGACTAACAACTCTGGGAAAAACAGACTATAAAATCTCTTACTGTTTCCCATTCCCTCACTCCCTACAGCTATTATTAATCCATTCAGCAAATGTATTATATATAGTGATGTCCTCCTAACAATTAAGTAAACAATTAGAAAAGCCATACCCGGTTGCATCAGCATGTTAATGGAAGTGCATGGAGAGTCTCAAGGGTTTGTGCTCAGAAGCCTACTTTGGCTTCCTCTCTCACTCAGAAGAGGGAAGAAAAAAACCACATCAGGGCTAACTAGAACTCTCCTGATGGTTGAATTCACGTTTGTATGACAGAACCACAACAAACACATTGCTGACCTCTCTCATGAGTTCTACATTCACATCCAATTGCTTTAAAAAAAAAACCCTTGATACGATGTCCTTTAGAAACATCAATCATCAAAACCAACTTGAGAATCTTCCTTCATATCCCTATCTTGGTGAATATTGTCACCATCTACTGATCATTAAGAACTTCAAGGTCAACCATGACCTCTCCTTCTCCTATTCCCTCATTGCACACGCCCCTTCCCAACCCAGCTAGTTAGAAAGACTTGTCAGCTCAACATACAAAATGTTATCAGTAACCCCATTGCCCTAGTTCAGACTGCAGTAATTTCTTCCTTGATTAATTCACAGTCTCATGTTGATCTCTTGAATACCATTCCATTTTTACAGTCCTGTCAAGAGTACTTCATTTACAAGCAAGTCAGATTATGTCACAACTTGACTACAAACTTCTGAGGACTCTCCATACCGACGTGATAAGATCAAAACTCCTTAACAGGTCCCAGTCAAGCTCCAAATTATATTTTTAGTGTCTCTACCCCATTAGACTATTAGCTCCACCAGGGCAGAGACTAGGCCTTATTTATCTTTGTAGACTGAATGTCTAATGTAGCATATGATATAGTATTTGCTCAATAAATATTTGCTGAAAGATTAGGGATATACAAGGTGTGATAAAAAAATATGGTGAATGCTGTTGCTGAGTGCCATCCAAAGGTAAGGGAGGGATCTTCAATACCAGAGCAGTACATCAAACCTTAGTAACAGTGTGTGACAAGTGTCACCTTGTTCTGTGCAATCAGTTGGGTGTGAGCTACGGTTGAGAGGTGTGTTTTAAGTGTGACATAAATCACCCTCCATCATAACAATGCTCCGTGTCACATATCGCTTCTAGTATATGGCAATTTCTGTCAAATACAAACATTATGGTGTGTCCTCGCCCACCTTGTTTACTGGACCTGGTGCCATGCAACTTCTGGCTCTTCCCCAAAGCCAAAATGACAATGAAAGGTAAACATTTTGAATTGATTCAGGACATTGAGGCAGCCATGACAGCACAACTAAAGACATGAAAGAGGACTTCCAGAACTGCTTCAGAAAGTGGCAAGAATGATGGGATAAGTGTGTTCAAAGCGAGGGGGAGTATTTTGAGGGGGATTAATGGCAATGTGTCTTTTACTGTAATACAAGTTTTTTATTTAAACATTCACCATATGTTTTGCTCAAACATCGTAAGTGTGACACCTTCCCACCATATGTATCTACTTCCTTTCAAGTTAAAATAGTCTATGCTGCATTTTGCTATGGGCAACATGACTGTGGCAGAATGAACTATGGTTTTGCCAGCCTCCGGTATCATCATCCTCATCATCATCAGCCCCAGAACTGCAGCCAACATTCAGTCATTTGGCTCTTAGTGCTGATGATGGATGCTGTACTGTAGGCCGGACAAAAAAAATGTAGCTCACTTTCAGAGAAAAGGTTACATTCACATCCTGGACAGTTATAAATAAGGCCTAGAAACAAGAATGAGTTTATAAGAGTGATTTGTTTTTAGTGAACAAAGACTGAAGGCAATATCATTGCTTTGGTAGCAGTGGTCTGTAATGGAGCTTTGTTAATTGGCATCTGGGCAAGAAATGAAAAATTGATATGGCCTCAAAGGCAAAGATTGGAGCTCTCCTACATTTAGTGGGATCCTTCGGGGTCTCTTTAGAGAAGCATACGCCTAGAAAGGACAGTGATGACAGAAATTCTGAAGAAAATTTGTGCTTGAGGAAAGACGGATTATATATATGTTGTGTGTGTGTGTGTGTGTGTGTGTAAATGGAGAAAGGATCAGTGAGAGAAGTACCAAATTTCACTACCTTTTTTCTCCAGTTTTAAAAGTGGTAGGTGTTAATTTTAGATATGTTGGAAAATAAATTTAAAGAAGAGAAAAGCAATATTAATCCCAACATCAGAATTAATAACTTAATATCTTGGATTATTAAATTCTGGTCTTTTTGTATGTTTCTATGAATAGTATAACATACTGTTAAACACCATAACCTCTGGCATCAAATAGACATAGTTACAAGTCCCAGTTCTGCCACTTACTGTCTTTTTGGCCTTGGAAAGTTATTTAAACTGTCTAAGCCTCAATTTCCCTTTCCACAAAATAGGGATAATAATAATATGTTATCCATAAGGTTGATTTTTAAGATTAAATGAATAATATACATGAAGTTCTTATCTGATGCCAAACACACATAGTAAGTACACAATAAATGTTGGGTAGTAGGTTTAAAAAAAATTTTTTTAACAAAATGGATATTATATTTTTTAAATGGGTTTTATATTGTGTGTATATATTTATGTAGTCTTGTACCATGCTTTTTCTAATACCTTCTAATTCTTCGAAATATTCTATCACATGACTGTATGGCTATTTATTTTACGATTCTACTGTGGTTAGAAAGCTAGTTTGTTTTCAGTTTTTAATTGTTATGAATAATACTGCAATTAACATTTTTTTTTTTAAGCTGAGCCATCCTGCCACCTATTGGCAGCTCAGCAGCAGCTCAGCTCGGGCGGGGCATTGAACTGCTATTGTTCAGAGCTCACTCTCTTGAGCAATGCAACCAACATTCTTTAGCTTAATCTCTACATATTCATGGTTATTTTCTTAGGATGAATTGCTGGAAGTGGAATTACTGGGTTAAAGGACATGAATATTTGGAAATTCTTGATACCCTGTGCCAAATTGTCCCCCAGATAAGCTACCCCAATTCATTCTCCCTCTAGCCTAGGATGAGAAGTCTTATTTCTCACCCTCACATATACATATTCATACAGTAGTCTCCCCTTATCTGCAGAGGATACATTCCAAGACCCCCCAGTGAATGCCCAAAACCTGGATAGTGCAGAACCCTATATATAATGTTTTTTCCTACAATACATACCTATGAAAAGTTTAATTCATAAATTAGGCATAGTAAGAGATTAACAACAATAACGAATAATAAAATAGAACAATTTATAACAATATCCTATAATAAAAGGTATGTGACTGTGTTCTCTTTCTCTCCAGTAATTTTTATATTTTTTAGTTCAAATCTATTCTTGAATCTGTAACCATCCCTTACTTCCAGTAAGTGACTTGGTGTCACTTGTTTTGGGGATCCCTTCCTGAAGTCATCAAATAGGCTCAATGCTTTCTTATGTAACACACTGCTGTCAATTAGAACACTTTTTCTGTGCATGTCTTCCACTACAAGTTCAATGCCTTGT